>PVKC010028579.1:0-15394 GCA_004027635.1 Crocidura indochinensis
ATGGGGGACCATATGGGGCACCGGGATTCGAACCGATGATCTTTTTGCATGAAAGGCAAAACGCCTTACCTCCATGCTATCTCCCGGGCCCCAATTTTTTAACATTTTCTTTCTAATGGTGATGTGTCTCATGACTTTTTTTCATGAACAAACTGTGCCTTTGCACAAAAAGGCTGAAAAACACAGGTAATCAAGCTAAATCATCACAAAGGCTAAACTCCTCCAAACTGGATTCCTCCTTCTCATCATCTGATTTCCAAACAGAGCTTCAGCTGTATCTAATGTGAGGGGTATCAGCATAGACATTGTCATCACCACTGAGTTCACAGACATCATCATCACTGCTATTGGTCATACAAAGCGCAGAATATTGTGGGTTAAATAGTTCAGTGGCATCCAGTTCAGTTCAGTCGCCTACCTCTTCAGCTTAGCCTCAACTGATGGACTGCACTGACACACCACCCCCTCTAGCAGACGCAGAAGACCACTGGAGACCACATGCTTTTGATTCAGTGCAAGCACACCTGATCAAATAACCTGTATGACACGACTATAAGCCAGTTCAGGTTTTTCCGCACAAATTTTGTGCCAGGAAAACTCGGCACAAAAAGGCTACTTTTATTCCAGTATTGAGTATGCTTAAGTTGCAGGAGGTTGGTGTGCTTGAAGCATGGTGAACAAGAGCAGAGCTGAGAAAGGAGATCTTGGATGCTTCAGGGCCAGAAAACATCAGGCTTTATCAGGCATGGGGATGACTGTGTGGACTAGGTGAGACTAGAAGGATGATATGACATCCATTCTGCAAAAAAAATGCCACTGAACTGTGTGGAAAATCATCTGAGTGGGTCAATAGGTTAGGAGTGGCAAGAGGAGTGGGAAACAGGATAAAGTGAAAGCTCTAGGACCAGCTAGGAGGCAAACAGGTTAGTCCAGGGCAATGGAAAAGAGGGTGGTATAGGCTCATGCCACAGTGTGGAAGATAAGAACATATCAGCCTAGCATGCATGGGACCCATCTACAACTTGCTTCAGACCAAGGTGCAAGCCCTTACCTTCTATACTGGGTTAAGAAAAATTTCCCCAACATTCCAATCAGTTCTCCAGTCTAACCTCACTTTACAAGTCACTTCTTCACAGGAATCATCCCTGATTACACTCCCAAACTAAAGGAGATTCCCATCTATGTGTCTGCCATTACTTCTAAGACTTTCCTTGCTTGTACTTATTATAACTTGTAGTCTCATATGTATGTAAGGCCAAGGGAGCTGATCTTCATTCTCACCAAATTAATAAGAATGAAGATCATTCTGTTCATCTATGTGTGTCCAAACACAGCACTAATGGGTACCTGAAACAAAGGACCTTAATGCAAGGTGAAGTTCCCTCTTATTCTCCATTCACACATATAGTAAAAGGACCAACTATTTCTGGAAGCTCTATGATCTGGAAGGAGTGAAATAGAAACAGCTACCTGAGTTCTGCTGAAAACTGTCTTGCAACCCCCATCATCCTAAGAACTAAATATTCCCAGAAAGTAATTTCGTTCTCATAAATGAGTATTGATGCCATTTCCCCTGATACTAACAAGAACAAAAAACTATAAAATACCTGCCAAAGGCCAGGAAGATCACTTAAGTGCTGTAAAGGATCCTTGTGTGTACTGTGGGCTCAATCACTGGCACATGATCTCTCAAGCAGAGTTGGAAGGGATCCCGAGCATGGGCTAGCATGCCCCAAATAACAAAAGCACACTCTGCCTACAGGGTTCTGAGAAAGAAGATCTGTGCAGCTCAGTTTGCAACTCCAATTCTAACTTCTGGCACTACCAAGAGCCTGCTTAGAATGCCTTTCTTTTCTAATTTCCACTCTCTGAGCTCAGACTGGGACATTTCCCAAAGTCTCCATATTTTTTTTATGTCCAAGTTCCTTCCTTCAGTTGGTCTGACTGATCTTAAAATCCACCGATGGATTTTAAGAGAGTATTGTCTCTCTTGTATATCAATTCTATTGCCTCCCCTTTGCCAATGAATATAAATCAATCTTTTGGCTAAGGTCAGAAAAGCTTTCTCCTATCTTTCCACACACTCTTAGCTCCCTCTATATCTTAACAAGCCTAATATTGTTTAACTTTCCAACTAGAAAATGATGCCTTTTATATATAAGTTTACCTAGGAGAAAACATGCCTCTGAAAGGTTCTCTTAGCACTAAAATAAGAGTTTATGTGGTGTAGTAGTACAGGAAGGAAGCAAGAAAGAGAGGAAAAGTGGGAGAAAGGTACCAGGAAAGGAGGAAAGGGGGCATGGAGAGACGGAAAGTTGATTCCTATTCACTACTTACTGCCTACTAGAATATTCATTAGAACTTATTCTTTCCTTTTTCTAAGAGATTTAGGAGGGCAAAATCTATTTCAATGTATTTGCAGATTTGATGTTCCTAAGTGGTGCTTTACTTACAGTAAGCATATGTGTGTATGCACTGACCAACCAACTGCCCTAGGTCTGTGGCTTAAAAAAGATAAAGCTCTAGTTTCTGAAAAACAAATTCTGATTGTTGCTTTCAGCAAACCCTTATATTATTGTATTTTGCAGTGATGAAAATATAAACTATTCCTTGAATCTAATGTTTTAGGTGAAATCATAAACTGGGTATATTCTGAGAAGTTAATACTTTTGTTAAGTAATCTTTTCAATCTTCAAAAGTGATTCTACTTTTAGTTTAATCCTGAAATATCATAGAAAGTTCAATTCACATTCTTCATCTAAATGAATTTCCATCTAAAGATATTTCTTTTGAACTGGAATGATATAGTACAGCTGCTAGGGTGCTTGCCTTGTATACAGTTGACCCAGGTTTGATGCCTGGTACTCCACCAAAAGCAATTCCTGCAAGAATAAGCTATGAAGAAGTCCTCAGACCACTGGATAAGCCTCAAGCCAATAAATAAATAAAAAACATAAATAACATACCAGAAAACTACCTGATTTCTCCCACTGATTTCTTAAGGGAGTTACCACCCTTTCTAACTAGCATTAAACACTTTTCAGAATTCCTGAAAGGTATAACCAGTAAAAGCAAGTGGACCTCCAATATTCTTGATCACAGGTCCTTCCAATTTGTTTCTGTGAGACTATTATTTACTCTCCTTTTTATTTATTTCAAGAAGAAATAAATTCAATAAATTTCAGAAGAAATAAATTCATTTATTTCAAGAAGATGCCTGTCAGACAACTTCTTCTAAGCTACCATTTTAAATCTTGGGTTTTTCTTTCTCAAATGTTGAGTGTCTTTGAAACATTATCGCACGATACAGTGGGTAAGGCAATGCACATGTCCTGCATGTAGCTGATCTGAGTTCAATTCTGCACCCCATCTGGTCCCTGAGCCCTTTAACTCATAGCAATGATCCAAATTTTTATTCTTAAAACTTTCAAATATTGAGCCTGTGGTTATAAAACTATTTTGTTATACTACTTTTCCTCATTGTGGGGTGATGTTAGAGAACAAGGAAGAAAATTAGAGTGCTGCAGATCTACAAGATACAGTTCCTTCAAATATACAAAGATGTATCGATCGGTAAAGATTCAGTTCCTCCAAATGCCCGTAACTCAGAGCAGCCTGAGTATTGTTATGAGCAGAACAATGCATACAGAGATCCAGTTCTTTACAACACTCAATTCCAATTTGAAACTTCCATTATCTACCCCAAGAATGCCAAGCACCAAAAGAAGAGAGTTTATATTGGACATTATGGCTCTATAACTTGATAATGCTATTTAATCTCCCTGGGGTTTCTTTATCTCTGTATCATGTAATCCTTAATGTCCCCATTTAGCAGATACACTTGGGACAGGTTGGTTTGTCCAGCTGCCCAAATTGTCAACTCCAAATCCTTTATCCCATGATGCCATATCCTAATTGGTTTATAAACAAATACAAACACATTAGCCAAGGCCCAGGGGCTAACTCTAGAAAAGGAATGGATGTGAAGTTTGGACTGGAGAGATAGAAATGCAGGTAGGACTTGCAGGTGATTGAGGTTCCATTCCCAGCATCCCATACAATGCCTCTCCTGCCCCATACTCTCAAATTGTAAAAGACAAAAATAAAAAAATGCCTTCCTACCGGCAAAGTCAATTGCAACAAGCATATGTACCATGTCAGACAGAAGTATTTACTGATCAGTACGGTGTCCACAAAGCCTGAGCCCAGAGGATGATGAGAAAGAGAAGGCTGGCCTCTCCTTGGGACTTTATCACAGTCTGTCAAGAGTTGGTGGACAAGAGATGCTAGAACTAAGGCAGTAGAGAAACCGGAGGCAAAAACTGTTCCCCAAAGGGCTAACCCCCAACATTTCTTTATTAGATAAAAGGACCAGCAGCCTTCTTATGCCAGGTCATGATCCTGGATTACCAGGCTTTCCAATTTAGGCTGCATCAGACCTTAATTGAACAAAGACTCAGCTGTCTAAATGAAGGGAGACTCCTGAATGAACACCAGTCTTCATCATACAGACACGCGTATACCACTTAATACACACAACCTAAAAGAATTTCCATGTATTCCTGAGTTATTATGACATGCTGTGCCTACAAGTTGCTTTAATTTAGTGCCTAAAATATATTAAGGTTTTTAGAAATTGCTCCTGCATCATATTTCAATTCAAACATGAAAGGTCAAATTGGAAGGTTATGGATCATACTTGGTCTTGTTTCGCCTTAAAAATAAAAAACTAGATTCTGAAGATGGCCAATTAGTCATTTACAATTCCTTTCCTGAAGACAATACCTACCATTTTTAGTAGTCAAGTCTGATGTTAAACCTTCCCCCTCTTTATCATAATCTGAGATGGTTCATATCCATTTTCACTTTATTAATAATCAAAATGAGGAGACAGAAATTAATTATCCAAAACCAAGTAAGTTCCTGGCCAATGGGAAATTTAGGGGCTAACCCACCATTAAGTTGTTCTTCCCAGTGCACCAGCCTTTAACCACCACCCCCCCCCAAGATTTTGGTACTTAATAAGTACTCCATTCATAGTAGATGAAACTACTACTAATGGAGAGAGTAAGGAGAGAGTAAGCCTTGGGGCGTTTTACTTGCACCCACTTTAGGGTCCAGATGACAGTCAGTGAGGACTCCTACTAGCAGTAGTAGTGTCAGTAGTAGTGTCTCCACCTGAACTGAGCTGAGTGCAGGTAACTAGCTTGCAATGAGATTCCTCCCAGTCCCCTTTGCTCCAGAACCCCAGAGCAGTTGCCATGTCACAATCAAGAAACCGGTAACCCAGAGTAGGGTGGGGGGTGGAAAGGAGAGGAGAACAGTTTGTGCCTCCGGGAATTTGCTCCCAGGGGTCCCGGTGAAGCTTGCGTTTGTGTCCGGCTTCCTATAAACAAAGCAGAACAATGAGAGGAAGGAATACCAGGAGGCACCAGCGCTAGCAGCGAGGAGAGGAAGTTTGCGGAGCAAGCCGGCAGGGCGGATCCCGCCAAAGGCCTGCTGCACGCCACCAGCGGGGAGGTCTCTGGGCTGAGCACCCCACAAGAATCAGAAAGTTGGGGGGAAGGTGTCTTCTTTATTCCTTTGATGTGATTTCCTAATAGCAACTGAGAAAGGGAGGACTCAAAAAGCAAGCATCATCACTGCTACTTGGGATACCCCTAGAATTCCCCAAGCCTCTACCTCCTGTTTCCTCTCCTCTGCACCATCCCCTCTATATGCTGGAGGAAAATAAAATCAAGCTGGGGGCGGGGCAAGGCAACCCAGATGACGCCATCCTAACTGAGAAGAAAAGCTGAGAAGCGACCAGAAGACGCGAAGACTGAGCTTTTCTGCACACGCACGCCGGCTCCAACGGCGGCGCCAGCCGCTGCTCCCCGGGCGCCCGACAAAGCCTCTGGTTCTGGCGCCCCGTTTCTCACCCCTGGAGTCCCTGGAGAACTCCTGGCGGTGGAGCAATAGGCATTCTCGGACCCAGGGTCGATGATGCCTTAGACTTGCTCCCTTACGCCTCTTTTCCCTTCCAAGCTGTCCAAAGCAGTGACTTCTTAGGGTCCCCCCAGAAATGCAAGGTTTATACGTGCCCATATCCTTTCCAGTCTTTCATGAGCATCCTGGGACATCGCATCTCCGGTCCGAGAACGCTGGCCGGCGTGCCCCTCTCTGGGAAAGAGGGGTCCCGTCCCAAACGCACGCAAAGTTTGCAAAAGTTTCCCAAAGGGAATGGGGCGCAGGGAGGGGTGCTGCCCAGCATAAGGGTGGACCACCTGTGGCTGGCAGGAGGCAAAGCCTGCAGGATCCCACCACCCCCGGCCAGCCACTGCCCTCCTCCTCCCTCTCGGGGCCCCGCGCTCACCTTGAGCCCCCGGATCTCGCCGAGGTGCAGCTGCAGGCGGCGGTTCACCTCCCGGATGAGGTTGCTGTGGTCCAGCATCGCGCTCACCTTCTCGGCCTCGGCGCGCCGCAGGCTGCGGATCAGCTCCTCCTTGCTCCACTGCAGCAGCTCCTCGTCCGACACTTTGGACAGATCCTCCACGGCGGCGGCCGACGACGGGCCGGCCGGAGCCGGGGCGCAACTTTCCGCCGCCTGCGCCGACATGGTGCCGGCGAGGGACTCGGGGTGCGAGTGCGGAGGGTGGACGCGAGGCAGCGGCTTTGGAGAGACCCACCCCGCCGCCCGGCTCAGTGCGCGGCCGACTCAGCGGCACCGCCCGGGGGCCGCGGCGTGGGGGCGGCAAGGGTCGCGCTGCGCGGCCATCCTACCTCGCCCTCCCCAGGCACCCCCGGGGTCCGGCCGCCCCCCGCGCCTGCTGACCCAGGCGGCGCTCAACTTCGTGCAGCAAGTCCATGATGATGATGATGGAGGGGCGTCAGGGCGCGGGGGTGGGGGCCTCCTTGCTCCTTCCCCTGATTCCGAACTGTCACCCCCAGCCCTGTCTCCGCGGACCGGCACGAACCCCGCACGCACTTCCCTTCCCCGAGGTCCGCTCCAGCCCCCCGCAAGGCTGATCGCCGCTCCGAATGGCCACGGCGCGCCGGACCCTAAGGCGGCGAGGATGCTGCCCTTGGAATCGGGGCGGCGAGGCTCCTTGCAGCCGCTCCCGGGTCTTCGGGGGGAAGCCTGGGGTTGGGAGCGCAGAGCCCGAGCCCGAGGGGGGCTGCGGGGCTGGACCAGCAGAAGGAGGAGCTTGCAGCAGAGGCGGTCCGCAGCTCGCCGCACCTTTTCCTTGCAGCCCTGGCGCAATCGCTCCGAACCCTCCTCTCGGACTCCCCGAGGTTCCTTCCCTCGTTATCCCTCCTAGGAAGGTCAAGGGAGCTCGAGGAGGCTGGAAGAGGGAGAACTGGGGGTTCTGGCATGGAAGGTGTGGGCCCCGGCTTTGGGAGGCTCGCGCGCTCCCCCGTGTGATTTCAAACGCTCCATGCGCCTCTTGCAAGGTGGGTGGACTGGCGGGCCAAAACCTCTGTTCTTGTGTTTTGGAGAAAGGTGACCTTTGTTACTTTGGACACTGCAAAAAGTCCTTGTCGAAATAAAAAGGGAAGAACGTTGAAGAAAAACCTCCAGCTCTGAAAAGGGAGATGTGGGGGGCTTTAAGGCATTGTCCTCTAGATACCCTCCATACCTGGTGGGCCTTTGTCTTTTCTACTACTTGCCAGTTTTTAAAGAAGCTTCTTGAGACTCCTTGAGAATTAAAGACAAAGAAAAAAGACTTTGGGGAGAATAAAATACATCATCATTTGCTTCCCAAGGCTGGATTTTAAGGTCTATTCTGGTCACCTCTCCTGCATGGCAAAGATCAACATCAGCCCCTGAGGCAGACTGAAAGGCCAGCCAAGTTTTCATTTTCCTTCTTGGGGAAGGCTGCCAGGACTTACAGGTTAGGCTTTTTAGGATGGAAAAATGGATACTCTGAAAGTGGGTTTTCCTTTGTTCTAGGTTCTATATTTGACCTTCAAGATTCCCTCCTGCCACTCACCATAGTTGTACCTTCTTTTGAAGTTGTAAAAAATCATTCTCTAAGCTGAAAATAACATTGTTATTGTTGCTGCTGCTGCTGCCTGTTCAGGACATACTATTTAAATAAAGCTTTCCTTTTCTTCAGGGTCAGAACTGTAGGGACTTACCCCAAGGGGCAAGTAACATCTGAGTTTAAATTGAACATCAGTCTTTAGGTGAATATTCAAACAGCCCCTCAACCAATGGGCCTCGTTGACCACTCTGGGGCTCCTGAACCCTACTTGGGAAACCTTCCAAAAATTGAACCTTATATTTGTTTTAGGGTGACCTTCAACTGCAGAAAGGAAACTGAAAATAGTTCAATTTAGTTGCATTCTGTATACAAACCAGAAAACTTGTCTACGCATGGATGGTGAAAAATAGTCTCTTGTGCTAACGGATGGAGAAGACATTGGTCAAGAGGGTAGAAAATTTGATCAGAAATCTTGACCTGCTTCAGGAGGGAAAGGTGCCGCCAGACACAGCCAGAGAGGGAGTTGATTGATGGCCACTCATCTTCAACAGTCCCTTTTAAAATAAATGTGATTACTTGTTCCCCTTTCCAACAAAAATCTATTTTTGTAACCATGAAGTCAAGATGGATAAGCACTATCTTTATAGAATGCTAATCCATGAATGAACCTGTTTTGCTCATATCAACTCTCATCTCTAAGGCATTTATTGGCCTACTATCAGCTTGAGGGAACCTGAACTTGGGTTCAGTTAAAAAAAAAAAAAAAAGAAACCCTTTGTATTGCTCCATCACATGATTATTACTCAAAAAGTTATCTAAAGGGAAATTTTTTCATAAAATTCTATGCTCACTGTTAGAGATAGTTTCTCTTTGTGATTTTAATGCTTGTAATTTTGGTTATTGATTTAATATAAAGATTATCAAAGAATAATAATTACTTGATACACAATGCTGCTTTATGTTGATATCAGGAGCTTTACATGACAGCCACCCAAAAAAAATCATAAAACAGTAAGAGAAAGCATTTATTTTTTTCTCACATAGTTAGATTCTGAAGACTGGTGTGATATCATCATGATGTCATCAGAGATTTAGTTTCCTAAGGCTGGAACAATAATACAGTGGGTAGGGTGCTTACCTTGCACATGTTGATCCAAATTTGAGCCCCCCAACCTATATGGGTCCTGCCAGGATGATTCCTGACTGCAGAATCAGGAATAATTCCTAAACACTGATGAGTATGGCCTAAAAAAAAAAGACTTAGGCTCTTTCACTCTTCCATCATCCTTAACATGTTTCCTTCCTGCTCATAAGGTACCTTTGGAGTGTCTGCCACCCTCTACATTTGCGTCATGAAGAAGGAAGGTAAGAGCAAACGGAAATAGTGAAAAGGCACATCGCCCTTTAAAAGGTGTTCCGATACTTAAATGAATGACTCAGTTATATCCTAATAGCCAAGGACTTGCCTTATAACCACCAAACAATAAGGTGGAAAATAATGTGTTCCACCTAATCATAAGGTGAAAAAAATTTAAATGTCATAAGTAAAATCAGAGTTGAATCAATAAGAAATGAAAGCTATTTGATATAAATATTGGTTAGGAAGCCAATGATTCCATATGAAAACCTAAGATGTGACTCAGTATATGTGAAACAGGGTTATTTTAACATATGGGAATGACTTACTGAGTCCTGATGGTTTCATCTGAATGTTGCTTTGAACCAATGATCCTCCATTTCAGCTCGCTGTTGGCCTGCCCAGGCTCTCACTGTCTCACCAAACCCTCTTCACTGTTCTTTCTGACTTGAGCATCACTTCACACTGTTAAATGTGTTTTCTGGGCAACTGCCCAAATGAGCTACCTAAAATCATCCAACTCAGACATTTAACCCACAAAATAGATTAAATCATTACTTATAATTCATTGTAATCATCCTGTGGGGGTTATAACCTTAACTGGGGAAGAGTATTTATCTCCTTTCCCTAAAAATACTGTTTTGAAGCTTGAAATAATACAGTGAGCAGGGTATTTGCACAGAGTTGACCTGATTCCTATCCTTAGTACCACGTATAGTTCCTCAAGCATTGCTAGGAGTGATTTCCCCAATGGAGTCAAGAGTAATCCCCGAGCAACTTTGGGTGTGCCACTCCCCCCAATAAAAATAAATAAAAAAAACTATTTGGCCATGTGCCTTTGATCATAAAGCACATATAAGCATATATACCTGAGGCTGTATCCCTAAGGAGGTTTTCAAAGATGCTTGTCATCCACTCACCCTCTTGTTCTACATTTAGTTGGGAAAAGAGCTATTCTTAATTAGATACCTTTTCTTTCAAGTCCCCACATAAGATTATTCTAGGCAATTTAAAGACTTACATCCTGAAGTGGAACCAGCTCTCCTCAAATATTTATAGGGGTGATGTGAAAACTAAATTTGGGGGGAATTTGTTGTATGGCAGTAACACATGACTCCCCTACCTAGATCCCTTTAGTGTTATTTCTGTACCTCTTTAAAAATCTAAGTCACATTTTTAGCAAAACACATAAAATGATTATAATTTGATTAGAACCCCCTCCTCAACCTCACCCCTTTGATTTGGCACCCTATGGCTACTCTTCTTAATGCCTAAGCTCCACTAATGTTACTTGCACATATATTTTGTTTTCTGTGCCATTTTATCCTGGACAACTCTAACTAGATATTCCAGGGACACCAATTCTTCTAGTTTCCTGCCATCTGTCCGCACTTTCCAGAAGAGGCAGAGGTGCTCTCATAATCTTTAGTGAATACCTTTAGGTCAATATTTAACAGAATTTTGAACATTATAGAGACGTGTAAGCTAACCCTGCCCAATTTTAACAGAAAAGTTTAGCTACAAGTAGAAGTTAATAAACCCTCTTTTCTGCTTTTACCTGCCCCTAGTGATTTTGCTCATGCCCCATAGAACTCCTTGGTGTAGTGAGACATGCTATCGGATACAATGCTGAGTGGATCCCAATTGCCTTATTATGACACTCACAGCTTAGTAAATATGTATTCCTGAACACTCACTAGTTTTAGTCTTACAAATAATGTTAATTATGCAACTTGCATGTTTTCCTACTGGATGTTGGGATGTTTAAGGTATGTGAACCATCTTCCTCAATTTATAAAACTTTAAAGAAGAATATATTGGCTAAGCGAATTTTCACTTTATCCTTTTTTCAGAGTACTTCTCCCAGTTTCTTCTTTGTTGGGGAGAGAGGAGTTAAATGATTAAAGGACCATTGGAACTTAGGAGTTACTTCCGCATATAAAGCATCTGAGGGCCGGGAGCAATAGCACAGTGGTAGGGCGCTTACTTTACGCACCACTGACCCAGAATGTACCAGAGTTTAATCCCTGGTGTCCCATATGGTCCACCAAGCCAGAAGTGATTTCTGGCATAGCCAGGAGCAACCTCTGAGCATCACTGGGTATAGCCTAAAAACCAAAAAATAAAAAATAAAGCACCTAAGTGATCTCTCTAGACTCCAATTTCTTCTTTTTTTTACCCTTATTTTGTATGTATCATATTTAACTTATTTTATTTGTCAGTTGACTGGTGCACATATATTTTCTGAAGAGAAGAAAGGAGAAGGGAGAATAGTGGCCTTGTCCAAATAGAGACCCTATAATGTTCTCTCTCTCTTATTTTAATGTCTTTTTCTAAAAGCCCCTAAGCTTCATGAAGAAAAAGCCTAATTTCTAACCTAGAATTAATACTCAAAAAAGATTAGGGGGAAGAAGGAGAACATGAAGCTTTTTATTCAGATTGTTTTTAGCTCCTTTTAAGAATGTTTTACCACCCACTAGCATATACAAGACCTTTCTTTTTGGAAAATATTAATTATTATTTACTATCTGCTATTTTGGAAGTCAGATAAGTGCTATACAGCCTAAAAATGTTTCCCAACAACGCACATTTATTAAAAATAGAATAATGTGGTGCTTTCGTTAGCTAACTTCAAAGCACTGCAAAATACTCAAGAGATGGGCCTATTCATTGAAAAGTCAAATAAGAAATCTTACTGCATGAAGATTGCATGAAGAAAACTGGGGTATCTGAGTTGTTTCTAGTCACACAAGTTGCTTCTAAAACATTCTATCTTGTTCTGCTAAGAAAGGATCAATTTCCTAGGCAATGCTTCAAATTCACTAGAAGTAGAGTGATTATTGGCTTGGTTAGCTAATTCTGTGCCCAGATCCAGTAAATACAACTACTTTATTGGAATTGAGAAACCCAGTCATAATAGAAACTTCTGACAATGACAGATATTGCCAAAGGGTACCCCAAAATGCATTCCTACTAGGGGCCACTCAAGAAATTCCATGTCTTCAGCTAGTTCCCACAAATGAAATATTTCCTTGCTCCTGTATTATGTTTTATTCCATCAGATACTGTAGCAGAAAATAAGAAATATAATATAAATATAAATATAAGATATTTATAAGAAATATAAAATAAAACATATTTTTTCTTCAACTGCTAAAAGCACCAAGGGGGAGAAGTTTGGTCAATCTGTCAGTGGTTAAGTATGGCTTGTAGAAAGCCATGGATTTCTCTTCTTCCCTCTCACAGTCTCCTGCTGCACTGTGGCTCTGAGGAAAGAATACAGAGAGTTGTTTCATTCAGAGACTTGTTTTATTTATTAATAAAAATGTTTGACCCATTTGTAATAATCACTGGTCTATTTGTACTATTATTATTATTAATCCTTCACATCACTACAGATTCACAACCTTGGCTACATACTGGACTTATTTAGAAAGTTTATAGCATGCTAATGATTAGGCCTCTCTCCAGATATTTCTGATTTTGAAGCTTGGGATGGAGTCTGTGCATTGGTGATTCTAAAAATCTCCCATGTGAAGGCCAGAGAGATAGATCACCAACCCGGTGGCACTGATCCTTTGCATGTCAGAGACCAAGTTCAATTTCTGGCATCAAACAGTCCCCCCGGAACTCTTGAGCAGAGAGCATGGAGTAGCCCCAATGCACCATCTGCTATAGTAAAAAGAAAAAACTCAGCATATAAGCAACATTAATTATTAATAAAATATTTTTCTTATTTTATAATGAGATTTCAAAATCAAGTATTTATCTTCTATTTACAGTACTATTTTAGTTTAGACAAGTGTTTAAAGTTACCCCTTCCCCAACTTCCTGTTTATCTTACCTGGATGGGAGGGGTCTGTGGTTGGTAACAAAGGGGTTGCCTCAGGGGTGAGACTGAGGCTCTGCAAGGAAGACTCAGGACGGAGAGATGAGAGACGGGATAGATGCAGGAGCAGGAAAGAGACTGCTTAGCTTAGAAGCCATGTGAGATATGCATATGGTGGTTAGGGCCTGAATAAAGCTAGATGTCTCCTGACTTCTACTGACTGCCTGTGGGTCATTTCTTCACCATCAGCCAGATACCTACAGACCCGCGTAGAGGCTGTAGGCTCTGTGCCATCCGTCCATCCACCAAGGACTCTATACTTAATATTTAATACAACACTTAATAGCTATTTGTGGCTACCAATATTAGAAATAATACTAAAGACCTTGAAATTATATATAAATCCATAAAGTTCATTGAGGAAAATATAGTCAGAACACTCCAAGACTTAGACCTCAAAGAAGTCTTCAATGATAGGATGCCAAAGGCAAGGTCTATAGAATCAAATCTGAATAAATAGGAGCATATCCAACTAAAAAGTTTCTATATGGTAAAAGAAACATGGGGTAAAACTAGGAGACAGCTAACTGAATAGTAGAAAATTTGTGTACTCAACACATCAGATAAAGTGTTAATATCTAGAAAATACAAAGGGCTCACAAAGGTTAGCTCTACAAAACCTAAAATCCCCATCAAAAATGTATAGAGGAAATGAGCAGATAGTTACTTGTCTAAGGATGACCAACAGATGGCCAACAGGCACTGAAAAATATCTCATTATCACTTATCATTAGGGGAATCCAAATCAAGACAACAATGGGATGTCATCTAACACCAATGGGGATGACACATCAACAATACTAGGAAAAAAAAACTGTTGGCAGGGATGTGGTAAGAAAGGAATTCTCACCCACTACTGGTGTGAATACTGTTTGGTCTAATCACTGTTTGGTCTAATCCCTAGAAAAAACAGTATGAAGGGTTCTCAGAAAACTCAAAATTGAGCTGATGCCATATGAGTCAACAATCTCATTTTTGAGTATCTATTTCTCTGACAGAAAAACATTCACCCAAAAGGATGTATGCACACCACTATTCATTGCAGCACTCAGTACAATAGCTAAGATTTGGAATCAACCTAGATATCCAACAGCAGTCTAGTGGAGCGCACACACACACACACACACACACACACACACACACACACATATATATATACATACATACAATGGAATATTGCAAAACTATAAAGAATGATGCAATCATGCAATTTGTTGCAATATGGACAGAACTAGAAAATATGATGCTAATGAAGTAAGTCAAAAGAAGGATAAATACAGAATGGCATCACATATGTGGTATTTAGAATAACTGCATGAAGAAATGCAATGGTCTAAAATGGGAGAGAATTGTCTCAAACACCCTTGGTCAAGAGTATAGCAAGGAAAAGGAAAGAAAAGCAGGAGAAACACAAATAGGAAAGAATAGGGGCCAGGGGCCAAGTGGTCTCAGATGCATTGGTGTTATTAGAAAAGAAATGGATAGAATTAAATATCCAACCCAAAGGCAACAAAAATGGTCTAAAGAGACCTAAACTTTAACAATGTAAACTTAAAATGTTCCTATTATACTGTCAGACTGGGGGCAGGGGTGATGGCATAGGATGCACTCTGTCAACATTGGTGGAGGGAGGTCAACACTGGTGGTGGGATTGGTCCTGATTCCTTGTATGTTTGAAATTCAGCTCTGAAGGACTTTGTAAATCACAGTTCAATAAAATAAAGTAACATAAAATAAACATTTGGTGGAGGTAGGGGAGCAAAAGTCTGAGAGTGTAATAATCAACTGAATAATCACATTCCAAAAGATATTTCTGTGCCAATGTCTAGAACCTGTGAACTTAGGAATCCTAAGTGGAATAGGGAAAGCCTCTTCAACAAGTGGTGCTGGCAGAACTGGTTAGCCACTTGCAAAAAAAGCGAAAATAGACCCCCAGTTAACATCATGTACGAAGGTGAAATCCAAATGGATTAAAGACCTCGATATCAGACCTGATACCATAAGGTATATAGAACAACATGTTGGTAAGACAATCCATGACATCGAGATGAAGGGCATCTTCAGGGAGGAAACTGCTCTTTCCAAGCAAGTGGAAGCAGAGATCAACAGATGGGAATATATTAGACTGAGAAGTTTCTGCACCTCAAAAGAAATAGTGCCTAGGATACAAGAGTCACCCAC
>PVKC010028580.1:0-15400 GCA_004027635.1 Crocidura indochinensis
CTTTCTTTCTTTCTTTCTTTCTTTCTTTCTTTCTTTCTTTCTTTCTTTCTTTCTTTCTTTCTTTCTTTCTTTCTTTCTTTCTTTCTTTCTTTCTTTCTTTCTTTCTTTCTTTTTCTTTCTCCCCTCTCCCTCTCTTTCTTTCTTTCTTTTCCTTCTTTCTTTCCATTTTTTTCTTGATTTCTTTCTTTTTTTGTGTCACACCAACCAACACTCAGGGATTACTCCTGGCTCTACAGTCAGAAATTGTTCCTGGCAGGCTACGGGGACCATATGAGACTCCAGGATTCCAACCACTGTCCTTTTGTGTGCAAGGCAAATGCCCTACCTCCATGCAATATCTCCAGCCCCAGAAGTTTTCTTTTTTGGTGATGTCTTTGCCATTTGGGAGTGAGTGTGATATTTGCTTCATAAAAGGAGTTAGGAAGGAATCCTGTCTTTTCAATGTAGATCAATGGTAGTAATTCTCAGAATGTTTGATAGAATTCAAACATTTGACCTAGAGAGTTTCTTATTATTCAATTTCCTCAGATGTAATTGACCTGTTTAGGCTATGTACATCTTTCTTGTCTAGTCCCAAAAGATAATGTTTTTCTAGAAATCTGTTTCTTTTGTGCTCTCTAACCTAATTGAGTATAGTTGTTCATAATAAGTCATTATAATATGTTGTATTTTTGGGGGTTCTGTTGTAATCTCTCTCCTTTAATTTGTGATACTTTTTATTTGGGTGCTTTCCCTCTTATTGTTGGTGAGTCTTGCCAGCACGTTGTCTATCTTGATTATTCTTTCTTAAAAAAACTACTTACTGATCTCATTGATTTTCATATTGTTTTCTTAGTCTCTATGTTGTTTATGTATGCTCTGGTTTTTATTATTTCTTTCCTTCTGGTTGTGTGTGTGTGTGTGTGTGTGTGTGTGTGTGTTTAGCTGCTGTTTTCCAGATCCTTAAGGTGTCTTAAATTGATTTTGTCATTTGTTGATTTTGTCATTTTCTTCTTTAGTGGCAGATTTTGACAATTTGTCTCTTCATTATTGTTTGTCCCAAGGAACCTTTTTATTTTCTTCCTTGAGTTCTTCTTTGATCCAGCTGTTGTTGAGCAGCATGCTGTTTAATTTTTAGGTGTTGGGTTTTATCCGTACTTTCTTTTTATAGTCAATCTTGATCTCTGTTACATAGTGATCTGATAGAGTGCTTCTAATAATCCTTATTTTTTGTAACTGCAAGTTAGATTTATATCCTAAGGCACGGTCTATTCTGGAGAAGGTTCCATGTGCACTTGAGAAGAATCTATATTCTGGTTTCTGGGGGTTGAGGGCCCTATATAAGTCCATTAGTCCTAGTTATTCTAATTCTTCATTTAGAGCTCTTATTTCTTTGCTATTTTTCTGTTTGGTTGGTCTGTCTAGTGGAGATTGTGGAGTATTAAAATCTCACACTTCCTTCCATATGTTTCTCCAGGTTGTGAGCAAATGCCTTATATATTTTGCTGGTTCTGCATTTGGTATATAAATTTTGACCAGAGTTAGTACTTCTTGGTCTAGTGTTCCCCTGATTAGTAAGTAGTGACCTTAGTCTCTGATCACTTCTTGAGGTTGAATGTAATTTTGTCTCATATAGGAATGACTGTCTCTACTTATTTTTTCATTGGCCTGAGTAATTGATTTCCATTCTTTTATTCTAAGCCTGTGTCTATCCTGTAGGTGTGTTTCTTACAGGCAACAGAAATCCGGTTTTTGTTTTCTGATCCAACTCTTTACTCTGTATCTTTTAATGGGAGATTTTGGTCTATTGACATTTAAGGAGATTATTGATAGAGAGGGCTGTTGTGTAGTTGCATTGTGTAGGGTGGTTGTTGCTACAATTGGGTGTTTGAATTGTGTAATTTATCTCTGAGTATATCATTTAGAATCGGTTTTCCTTGCCCAAGTAAGGTGAGTATTATTTTGTCTGAGAATGCTTTTAGTCTTCTTTCCCATATGAATGAGAATTGTGCTAGGTAGTGGAATCTAGGTTGGAAGTTTCATTCATACATTTAAATATATCATTCCACTGCCTTCTTGATTGAATTTCAAATGGGAAATCTGGTTTGGTTCTTATGTTCCTTCCTTTGACTTGAGTTGTTTTCTCTCTTTTTGCTTTTAGGAGTTAATCTTTGTTTTTGTTGTTGTTGTTGTTTTGTTTTGTATTGTTTTGTTTTGTTTTTGCAATTTGGATTACTATATGTCTTGGTGTTGGTTTATTAGGGTCTTTTTTTATTAGGGACTCTTTTCAACTCTTGGATTTGTACCAAAGCCTCTTTCCAGAGGTCGGGAAAGTTTTCTGATATTATTTCCATCCCCACTTTTTCTTCACCTTTCCCTATTTCCTCCCTTTCTGGTATTTCTACAATCAGTAGATTACATTTTTGTCTTTGTTCATTAAATACTTAATATTTTCTTCCAATACTTTACTTATTATTTCCTTATTGACTTCTTTGTCATTTTTGGCTTGCAGTTTTTCTTCAAGTCTTCTATACGATTCTCCAACTGTGCAATTCTGCTATTATGGCTTGCTAAGATATTTTTATTTCCTTTAATTCCATTTGTAAGAATTCTCTCATCTTCTGTAAAAGTTCTTCTCTGAGTTGGTTGATTTGTTCATCTATGGATTTCTTAAACTGACTGGCTAGTGATTCCTTGATTTCTACTGCTATGGCTTTCATTGTTGCTTTCTGGTTCTCATCTATTGGGCCTGTGCTTTTTGGAGGACTTGGATACTTGCTAGGATTCCTCTCTAAATCCCTAGTTGCTAGTATCTTTCTTAGTTTCCTATATTTCTTTGCATTTAGTGGTTTGGTTTAGACTGTTCTGCCTTTGGGTTTCAGCCCTCCTTTGTCACCTGTGGCAAGGAGCTAAGTCCCTTCTCTGGAGTGTGGCTCTAGGCAGGCATGATGGGTGCAGTTGCTGAGTTGTGGCCTCACCCTCAAGTCTCCTACCTCACTTTATCTGTCAGAAGACGTAGGTCCCCTCCACTTTCCTCAACCGTGGCAAGGCTTCTCCTCTCCCTCTACCTGTCGGGAGGTGTGGTTCACCTGTTAGGCCACCTTTCCCAGCCACAGTAATGGCAGAGCACCAAAGGTCTGGGACTGGATCAGATTATCACTGTCCCTTTGTCTGTCAGAAAATGTGGTTCCACTATGCGTGCTGCCTCCCTCTGTAGTTGTAATGGTGAAGCACCACTAGTCCAAGGTCTGGATCAGATTTTCCCTCTCCCTTTATCTGTAAGAACGTGTGGTTCACCTCTGCATACCGCCTTTCTAGCCACGGTAATGACAGAGCACCACAGGACTGGGCCTGATTCAGATTTTCCCTCTCAAGAAAAGCAGCTTATATTCATTTCTGTTCATAGTAAGCATTCACTTGTAAGTATTGCTTCAGGCAAAATCCACTGCTCCCAAATCATTAAGAATATTTTTCTTAACTAAAATTATTTTGGTGTTTATTGTCTTGGACACATCTAAATCTCTGAAGCATTTTAATATCCAAAACAAAAATTTTGCTTGGAGTAAAAATAGGAATTAGTAAATAAAAAACTTTATTTAAATGTTAATGATACTGAGCATTTACATGGGAATCGCATTATTATTATCACTCAAATAAAATGATAATTTTATTTGGCCCTAATGCATAATAAATTTTAAATAAATTATATTTTATTTTATTTTATTTTTTATATTGTGCCAGGAGCACTGTGAATTAAAATTAATTGTTAATTAGTATCTTAAAATGAATGATTTGGTGTAGTATTTAATATGATTGCTGTTTATTAAAGCAAGGAATTCTAGCCCTGTGCATTAGAGAAACACATAGAATGTGAGTATAAAGTACAACATATATAATTATGATAATATGTGTTACTGTACTTAATATTCATATATAATTGCAAACATTAAACCATTATTGTGTTAGAAAATGATGATTTCTGCTTTCTGCGGGAGCCAGCCCAGAGACACCAAGAATCATAATCTTTCTAGGACCCACACCCGGTAAGATGTCCCCACCCAACTAGTGTGGGGCGATTCCTGCTGTGTGATTGGGCACCCAGAGACATTATAAAGGACTGCTGCCCTGCTCTCTGTCTTCTGCGAAGCTCCGTGGCTGCACTTATCTTTTAACCCCTGAACATCACTTCACATTATAAAAAGCAATTTCCAACTTTAACAATGGGGACATTTTGCAGTACAACCCCATGTTTAAAGAATCAAGTTGGCTGTTCTGATAATCCGAAAAGTTCCAAACAGTTAGGTATCCTCTCAAATAAGATGTTTAGAGTAGAATTATGGAAGATGTTCAGGGAGCAAAAAAAAAAAGCATCGATATACTTGAATGGAGCACAAGTAAGCAACATGAGGATTTGAGGATTGAAATTAGAAATTTTCACACTGAAAAAAACAGGTCTGAAAATCTTGACTCATGAATTGAAACCCTCAATGGCAAATCTCTCCACTGGACTAACGGCAGCTATAAATGTGGTCAGTGATCCAGAGGATGAAATGAAGAACAACTCCATACAACGGAAGAGATTGGAAAAGAACTTTAAAGCAAATGATCAGACAATGTCTAAACTACTCAAAGAATGTGAACCGATGGAAATAGAAGTCTTTGAGAAACTCAACAGAAACAACACAGGAATCAATGAAGTCCCAGATACCCAGAACATGAATAATAAGAGGAGTTGGAGGAAGAGTGAGAACAGGAAGAAGAGGAAGAAGAATTTTAAGAAGAATAAGGTGAAGAAGAAGAGTAAGAAAAATAAGACAAAGCAGAGTAAGAATAAGGGGTAGAGGAGTAAAAAGATTATTGTGAAAAAATAGTAAGAAAAAGAGGGGGAAGATGTAAAGGATTCATCCTTTTCTTCTAAAATAGAAGAGGAAGGTGAGTAAGAAGAGGGCAGAGAATAGTAAGAAAAGAAGAAAAAGAAGAGGAGGAAGAAGAATAAAGGAGGAAGAAGAGTAGAAGGAAGAAGAAGAAGAAGAAGAGAAGAAGAAGAAGAAGAAGAAGAAGAAGAGGAGGAGGAGGAGGAGGAGGAGGAAAATGGGGAAGAAGCAAAAGAAGAAAAAAGACAAGAAAAAGAGGAAGGGACAGAAGAGGCAGAAGAAAATGACGAAGAGGAAGAGAAAGAAAAAGGAGAGGAAGAAGTAGAAGAGGGGGAAGAAAAAAAGAAGAGGAGGAAGACTAAGAGAAAGAAGAGGAGAAAGAGGAAGAAGAGTCTACAGCAATACCACCCTGAATGTGCTTATATCAGAAAGAGGAAGAAGAGAAAGAAGAGGAAAAAAGAGAAGAAAATGGATTGAAGATTTATTTTTAATTTCTTTTCTTATAAGAGTGTCTTTGCTTAAACACTGTGATTATAACATGTTTGTAGATGGGTTTCAGTAAAAAAAAAAATGAAAGAAAATACTGACTTCCAAGTATTGTCTATAGTCTATTTGGTACAAATTCTTTACCTCAGAGAGAGCATGGGTTATTTATATTATTTATACAAATCCTATTTTGTTCCTCTTGATAATAATTACAAGGAAAACTATGATGATGATGCATTAGAATAATGTCTAGAAATAATACTCATGAACTTTTAGTAGCTTTTTATCCAGTACTAAATCCAAAATCTGATATCTAATAAAACATCTGGTGTTGAATTATGCTTAGTGTTTCTGTTCCTTTTTGTGGGGTTGGGGGAGGAGTTGGACCACACATGGCAGTGCTCAGGACTTACTCTTGGATCTGCACTCAGAAATCACTCCTGGCAGGTATGGGGGACCATATGGAATGCTGGGGATCAAATCTGAGTTTTCTTTGGTCAGCCGTATGCAATGCACAAGTCCTACCACTGTGCTATCACTTCAGCCCCCTATACTCTGTTTTTATATTCTTCATCAGTAGCCTTTATTACATATAAAATAAAATGAAATTAGTTTGCTAGTGGACTCAAGTTAGAAACAGTCTGAACAGATGCACTTTGTGTCTACCTTTTTAAAACAGACTAGTAATATACCCCTTATTTCTTTAGTCAATATAGCCAATTCTATGATAAATGACTAAGTTATACAATGACCAGAGTTAAAAAGGTTGGTATTTGAAATAAAATATTATTTTATTTTTGTACAAAATTAAAGACTAAAAACATTTCTAGGCAATACTTGAATTAGTAAAGGCTTATTAGGGCTAAAACAATTGCACAGCAGGTGCAAGGGCATTTGTCTTGCATGCGGCCAAACTAGGTTCAATCTCTGGCATCCCGTAAGTTTTCCCAAGCCTTCCCAGAATGATTTCCAAGTGCAGAGCCAGGAGCAAACCCTGAGTGCCACTGGTTATGGTTCCAATCCCCCCAAAGGAAGATGACCAGCAGAATAGATAATTAAATTTCTTTCCTTGCACTGCCCAACTACTCCTACCCCATCCTAAGAACCACCAGAAGTGACCCTTGAGCACTAGTTAGTTGAGGTAGAGACAAAAAGGTATAAATGACTAGAGAGAAAGATAGGTAGATAATTTTTATAGGAGGATACAGTTATTTCTATTTTTACATAAGAATACTTGCAAATACCACCATCCTGTTTGTTTGAATTCTTTCTAACTGGAGAATCACTACCACAGAGACTTAGTCCTGAATATTGATCACCAAGGTTCCTACAACATAGATCAATGCAATCAAGTGATTCAGTTAAATTTGAGACTAGTTTTCATGACTTCCTTTGAAGCATGTTAGAATATTGACACAGGCAAGGGCTGGAATCGTGGTGCAGCAGGAAGGCGTTTACGCTGTATGCAGCTGAACTAGGAGGAACCCTGGTTTGATGACCAGGCCTCCCATATGATCCCTTAGGGAGCAATTTCTGACCATATAGCCAAGAATATCCTCTGAGCATCACTGGATGTGGCCCCAAAACCAAATAAATAAATAAAAATAAATAAAGAAAAGAAAAGAAAAATATTGGCACAGGTAGAATGATGACATATGCCGATGATTAATGTTCTTCCTGAGCCAGTTTGTACCATGTGGCATAGGAGTGGCCAGTAAGATGCTTCTGTGCTGCATTCCTATGGGAAGTCAGGGACTTAGTTTCCCCCCTTCCTCAGTATGACTCCAACATTTGAAGCTTGTTCATTCAGTGCTATAAGTGAGCACTTCCTTACATCTCTGAATAAAAACTAGTTCTCACTGTCTGTCAATGGGACTCCATACATTAGATTCAGAGAGCACCAGTTTCTCTCACAAACAACTTTGCAATACATTTTTTATTCTTCTCCAACTATAATAAACTCAAACAAATTCTATCACTCCTTTCTAAGATGTTTTCTTTTGTCTCTCTTTTTTTTTTTTTTGTGGTTTTTGGGTCACACCCAGCAGTGCTCAGAGGTTACTTCTGGCTCCATGCTCAGAAATTGCTCCTGGCATGCACAGGGACCATAAGGGATGCCGGGATTCAAACCAATGACCTTCTGCATGAAAGACAGATGCCTTACCTTCCATGCTATCTCTCTGGTCCCCTAGGATGTTTTCATGTCTTAAAGGTGATTTCACAATGTTCAAAATTATAACTAGTCTTTCTGAAGTATGAGAATGAGTTTAATGCACCTTATTTTGATTAATAAAACACACTGCTCATATCATTAATTATTTTATTCCTAATATACCTCATCTCCAAAACACTTGATTTTTAATATATAAATTCTCTCAAGCTTGCTACAAATTACACACACAAAAGAAAGTGAATTTGTGCTTGAATTCTGTGCCAAGACTCAAATTTGCTTTGAAAAAATAAGTATTGAAAAGCTCATATAAATACTAATTTTTCAGCTATCTATGCCTTTTTGTTTGCTGGTAAATATAAAATAGAAAGTAAAATAAAATAGTTATCTTTAATATCTCTGCATAAATGTCAAATTAGACATATTTTAGTATCCCTTAACACAAAGATGAGTAAAGTTGCTGTTCTGATGCCATTTTAACTACTATAAAAAAGACCAAAAATGCCATTAAAATACGAAAAATAATATTAGTGAATGTGATTATTTTATACTGTGTTATAAAATGCATTATAATTATTTTCAATGGCAAGTGTAATTGAAGAGGAAAAGAACACTAAATGTTTTTTTGACTGCAATGTACTTTCTAAAAATCTGTCTTAAAATTGTGTGGTTATAGTGAATATGTCCTTTAGAGAACAAAAGGACCCAAGGTTCTTTTATCCTTGACCTTGAGTACAATGAGATTCATTTGAGAATTAATCTCTGTCTTGATGAAAATTTACACATTATTATTGTGGAAATCTATGCTTTGTTTGATAGAACATTCAAATAAAGACAATATGGCATGAGATTAGAGAATAGTACACACATTTACAAATCAAATATCTACATGTATTTACAAAAGATGCATGTTTGCCCTCTGGTGCTCATTTTCCTGAATTACAACTTTACCCAAAGATGTTAGAATCGTTCTTTCTGGAAAGAAATATAAATGCAAAATGTAGAAAAATAATTAACTGTAATAAAAGAAACTGATAATAATTCATATTATATAAATCATTTTAATTAGTTGTAATTGTATGTATTTGCAATTAATTGACAAGGGTTTCCATGACATTATTATTATTATTATTATTATTATTATTATTTTATTATTATTTTGACTCAACTACCTCTTTAAGGACCTTCTCTCTAGAGTAGTTGGATTTTCAGGTAGCAGAGATTGTCAAGACAGGAGTTCTATAAGTACACAATTCACCCTATCTATGATGAAATTCAACATATGGTGGGATGGATATATAGAGATCAGTATAAAGTATCCTCACTATTTTCAGAATAATATGATTTTCATTTATTTATTTACTTATTTATTTATTTATTTATTTATTTATCCTGTTTATATATCTCTTTAGGGAGCCTGGACTGGAGGAACAAAATGAATTTTTTTTAAACTTCAACAGACAGCATTTTAGATATCTCATTAAATCTGTGTGTATGCATGTGTTTACATGCGTGTGGGTGCAATTGGTCGGAATGCCTATGTGTATATGTTTGTGTGTCTGAAAATGGATGATTGAAATGTTTCCAGCTGACTCCTGAGTCACTGACACACTTTCTTTTTATTCCATTTTCTTTATCTGCCAATTCTAGACTTTTTTTTTTAAATCTGGTAAAAGGACATTTTTACCTCTCCAGGACTAAACATTTAGGTATCTATAAAAAGGGCAAAACATAAACAAAAATTAGTCCAGATTTCTTTAGTTAATATAACAATGGTAGACAGAATAAATAGCATGCTTACATATGAAATGAAATTTACTTATAAGATACTCCTTAAGTAACATTATTGCAAGCTACAACCTCTAAAAGGAAAATAAGGAAGGGGGGTAGAGAAAGAGAGAGAGTGATACAAAATAAGTCTGTCACAGAGGCAGGCAGGAGAGAGAGCAAGGAGGAGGGTAGAAAGGAAACTGGGGACATTGGTGGTGGAAAATGTACACTGGTGAAGGGAGTTTGACATTGTATGAGCAAAACTCAATCATGAACAACTTTGTAACTGTGAAGAAGAAAGCCCTGTATTATAAACAGCCTTGTAAATCATGGTTTTTAAATAAAATTTTAAATAAAAAAAATCAAAGACATTGAGTCTAAGATATACTATAAAATGATAAAACATTTCATGAATGGGACATGTCTCTAAATTGTTTTGGTATTTTGAAAGGAAGGCTAGTGGTGGTATAACAAAATACATTTTTAAAAAATCATCCTTATTCTTTCTAATGTGCATAATCTACTTTTATGAATAAATTTCAAAAGAGAATATTCCATTTAAAAATAGGCAGAAGTAATGGAATGGGTTATTTGTTGAAATGTTTCTAAAAATGTGAGACATCTTTTCAACAGGAGGTCCCTCCATAATCAGTATGCATCATGAAAGATTTGGAAATCAAAGCCACAGTATGTCCCATCTCTCCTCTGTTTGATTTTCTTCAGGGGGACTTGAGACAACCACTTGCTGGCCAGGAACCCCCGTGTGCTGTTGGTGAGGATGTAAGTCACAATAACTTCCATAGGCCACTGCATCCTTACTTCTGGGTCTATATTTAGTCATAAAAAATCCAACAGAATAACAAAAATACAGCTTACTCCCTTTACACATGCTCACTATCTTTGTTGCATTATTTACAGTAAGCAAGAGAGGAAGATAGACCATCTGCAAATGGATACAATCAGATTGCATATATCAGTAACATTTTATAGAGTACATATATGAGTGACACATGAATGGTAATGTTACTAATATAAAAAAGACAATATACTCATTTGTAACATGTATGGAATGTGAAGTATCTATGCAAATATATATGTCAAATACATAAAGAGAAGATTAGGTACATACAGACACACACAGGCACGTCAAGCTCAGAGAAGTTTAAGAAGAAACATGGTTGCCGAACTTGTGATCGGGTGATAGGAAAAATGTTGGTAAAGATGACAAAATTCCAGAGTTCCAGTCATAAGATGAATGAACTATTTACTTTAACTTTTCCTTTGGGGAATATATATATAATGGCATCATAATAGTGTTCCCTTGTAATTGGTTGTTTCATTCACACACTTGGTGGCCTTGAGAGCCTATACTTCACTAGATGTTATCATGCCCACCTTTTGGGAGGGAACTATGGTCAGATGATGAGTCCTAGAAAGAGCAAATATTTTGTGATGCAATACTGGGCATCTGAAACTCCTTACCTCAGTCTCCTCAACCCACCACCTCAATAAGATGGTTTCTTCCCTTCTTGGGTTGAAACCCTGAATGCTTTGTTTCTAGGTCCTTTGTGCTTTGGGCATGAGATTGAAGTAGAGTCCTGCTTTTCATCTTTCTCTGGTTTTATTTTGTTTGGAGTTTCAGAGGGGATGACATATCTTTAGATTTATATGTTCTGTATTAAGTATTCTTATGATAAGATACCTTGAAAACCGGGCACCTGATAGATTGACTTGGGAGGGGAAGGGTGCTTTCAACAAGAGAGATAATGTGCAAGAGTGGATTGAGCTCCTCCTGCAGATGATGGAAGACTTCTTCATGACATATAGACAGTGCTTCACTTTGAAGATGGAGTGGGGTGTGTGTGTTTGTGTCTGCATGTGTGTATGTGTACAATTGTTCATGCCAGTTAGAGTGAAAAAGTGGCATCTCACTTTCTTAATGATTCCTGTTGCATGGACTTATGTTGGTTTGTGGGATAAGTCTTGCTTCTTTTGAGGAATCTGACCTTTACTAACCTGTTAGGTTTCCCTGAATCAGACAAGAAATTGATCAGTGGAGAACACTTGCTTTAAGCTGGGAAGAAGTCTGTTAAATCTCAGGTATAATCAGTTGGTAACTAAATATGTACTTTTTTAGATTTATATAAAATCATTAGCATAGTCTGTTGAGAAAATTAAAAAAAAAGAAAATGCTATACTTTTGCTAGTCCTGAAATTACTGCTGAGGTAAAAGAAGCTACTGAAAAGATTTTCTTTGTTGGAAGAAAATGTGATGAAAGTAAAAATGAAAAACAATTGAAAGTGTGGGGACATGTTTGTTGTTTTTTGCCCTGGACCAGATAGAAGGTATGTGAGTGACAGTTTTATTATCATTCTTTAATATTACACACACTCATCCCCCACTCACACACACACACTCACACACATTCTACTTAGCAATATAAGTAGCTGTAAAATATAATCAAGTATGTAATTAATATATATTTCTCTCATATAAAATATAATCAATAACTAAATTTACAGATGTGTCAAATATTTAATAGATTCCTTTAGTGACTATAAAATTAATTCTATATTTTCTAGGCAAAAATAGATGTGATAAATTGGGCAACATTTTAATTATTCATCTACATTTTTTGGTCAATATAACCTGAGTCATTGCTTGTATCGAGAACCATAAGCGTTTCTTTCTATAGTCCTGGGATCATAGATATGACCACAGGGTTGCATCTGACATCCCCAATTTATTTTAAAGAAGTCTGTGCTCACAGTTTGAAGGGTGTGCTTCAGAGCAAGAACAATTCTTATTTCTATAAACCCTGCTAACACTAGTGAGTCAAGATACACTGTTTGCAAATATGAGTGCTGCTTTAGATTGAGATTTATAGCTCACAGAAATTCAGAGTAATCTTTCAACTACTTATTCTTTGCAGCATCCTAAAGTAGTGCCTTTTCAAATTATCAGAATCTTTTTCCACTAACAAGATTAGAGTCCATGGCCAAAGAGACAGAACAGTGGAAAGGGCAGTAGTCATACATATTTCAAACCAGGTTCAATTTTTGGTACCTGTTATATACAGACCATTAAGCAGAATCCTTGACTATAGAACCAGATCTAAGTCCTGAGTACTGTTATATGTGATAAAAAAATCAGACAAACAGAAAACTATTTAGATTATTGACCAAATACCCTTTGAATATACCACACTGGTAAACATATCTCTTTCTTGGTATCCTTAGAGTCTAACATTAAGGAGGAAAAAGAGAAAGCACAATGAGTGGTTTTCCTTCTGTTCCCATGGAAATTTAGCCAACAAAAAAAGGTTATGATACTCTTACTACTGTGCAAAATATTTTTATTTTTATTTTTTTAAAATCCATATAAACTAAACTCAAGAGAAGTCTGCCAATGGTCTACTTGAGTAATGCCTTTGACACTTGAGCTTCTCAGCCACCTCCCACCCTTTCTGTATGGGACATGTGTGGTTCCTTTCTGTATGGGACATGGGTCCAGGTTGGTTATAGGAGTATATGTGCTTTCCAGGACAGAGACTAACCAATTACTTCCACCAATGGCAATTTGAGGGTACTACACACTCAACACTCTAACTTCCATAAGAACAGATAAATATAGGGGCTGGTTTTCCAGGGTGACCAGTTCCCTGCAGCCTACAGTTCACACTATTAGCCATGTTCATGTTTGTGTCAATATTGGGATGGATGGGTCAAGCAGCAGGGATGTTGCACAAGAAAAAGGAGTCATGAGAGAAGGTGCATAAGGACCAGGGAGTTGAGCAGCCTCTTGGATCATACTTAGCCAGTTTCCAGCTAGCTGCTTTCCTTGCCACTCTTATTAGCCAGAAGCTATTTCACTTGAATGGCAAGATTGATATAGTTAAGGGTACTTGTACTAATTAAACTTAAGAGGGTACCCTTAGTCAAGTCTGGGTAGGTTTTTACAACTCAAAAAAAGTGTGAAGGGGGCAAGGAAAAGCAGGGAGTGATCTCAGAATCAAATACAGCAGTCTACAGTTAAATGTATTCTCTAATAGAAAACTAATTAAACTTAGAGTCATTGACCTCATTGCAGGGAAGGGTTTAAATTCAGGTGCCCCAGTATATCACTCAATCTTCTTCTATAGAGCTTTTCCAAATCCATATGACCTTGTATCTGGCTCTCTCTAGAAACAAGATGTGGATATTAAAGGTAGATGATATTAAGCGACAAATCCTCCAGGGTTGAAAATTGGACAGATTTTTGTAACCATGTTTGAGTCATGCAAGTCTCAAATTTCCTGAGCACAGAACTTCCCCTGAGTACAGGGAATTAGGCCAAGATACTGATGTCCCTACAGCCTTGAAGGAATGCCTAGTCTTGGGACCCATTCAGCTTACTGCATAGATAGCTTTCTTTTCATTTCTTGTCATTTTGTTTCAATGTGGCCACAAAGTGTTGCCAGATGGGGTTTATCTGTGGAACTGATTGATAAAGGGCAAACAAAACAAAACAAAGAAAAAACAAAAGCAGAAAAGCAAGTCCACAAACATCTCTGATCGTGGTTTTTCCTTCTATGTTTATCTATCATAAAAATGAGATAAATCCAACAATCCAATAATGAATAATGACAGAAACATGGACATATGCCTGACCTGCTTGGATGAAACTTTTGGAGAGCAAGTTGGCTTGTCTTCCGAGGTTCATTTCATCCTGGAGAGAAAAAGAAAACCTCCAAGAAGACGATGCCCCCTTTGCTTCTCAGGCCCTTTAGTCACTGAATCTCTAATGCAATCAGACACTGTGATGGTTGCTAAGGATAAGGAATACATAGTGCCTCAAGGAATTATGTCTTATTAAGGATAGGAGCTGAGAAAATGAGTAGAACTGCTTGGTGTATGTTAGATGCCTGCAGGCTCCAGAAAGAGGAAAGGTTGAGAGTTATGTGAAGGTTGTCCTGAAGCAGAAGGTCAGCAGGTGGGAATAAAGAAATGTCAGAGGCAGAGAGAAATAAAGCAGAGGCAGAGGCAGGAGTGGAGGAGGGAGGTACATGCTGGAAATCGCATATAGAGCTGCTGGAAATTAGGACACAGCTTCATGAGGGGAAGCATTGTGTGATTATTTGTTCAGAAAAGTCAGCAATAATGAGATAAGAGAATGGTGCTGTTTCTCCCAGAGGCAGTGGGGAAGTTAGGGCAGAATTTAATCAGAGTTGCACACACACACACACACACACACACACACACAATGTTCAACTGTAATTCCTGGGAAAAGAAAGTGCACAAGGGAAGGCCGTATAGCTTGATTAAAGTTTGTCCTATTTTCCTCAGCTAGAACAGGTCTTCATCACGGCCAGTACACCTTGTAGAAAGATCAGATGCCTGGTTTTAGTTTCTCTCCTAGCAATGATCATAACTTAAAGCACTCTCCACCCTACTAGTAGTCTGCAACTCTACTTTAGTGCTGGTGATAATATTTCTCAAGTCCTATACCTATAAGAGGTATGGCAGTTGTTTATACAGTTCTTTTTTTTTTTTTTGTCCCCAGATTCACAATACAGACCCGGCAAGGGTCTGGTTTGAGGTGTATATGGGGTGCATTTACTGTACCTCCTCTTTCTATACAGTCAGTGTAAAGAACACAGCCTGTGATAAGAATTAGGAGGCCTTATTTTTTTCTTTTTTTGATTATTTCTTTAACTTCTTTTTTAAACACCCCCTTCACTAATGCAACTTTCCCGCCACCAGTGCCCCAAAACTCCCTCCCTCCCAACCCACCCCCATCTGTACTCCATAGAGTTCCATCATTCTGAGGAATGTTACAAAAATGACTTATATTTTTCTTAAAACCCATAGATGAGTGATATTATTCTGCATCTATCTCTCTCCCTCTGACTTATTTCAATCAACATAATAGATTCCATGTACATCCATGTATATGAAAAATTCATGACTTCATCTCTCCTGACAGCTGCATAATATTCCATTGTGTATATGTACCACAGTTTCTTTAGCCACTCGTCTGTTGAAGGGCATCTTGGTTGTTTCCAGAGCCTGGCTATTATGAATAGTGCTGCAATAAATATAGGTGTGAGGAAGGGGTTTTTGTATTGTATTCTTGTGTTCT
>PVKC010028581.1:0-15489 GCA_004027635.1 Crocidura indochinensis
GTGCACAGAAATCACTCCTGGCTTGGGGGACCATATGGGATGCCACGAGATCGAACTATGGTCCGTTCTAGGTTAGCGCATGCAAAGCAGACACCCTACCACTTGCACCATTGCTCCAGCCCCACAAATACATTCTTTTTAAGTTCTCTCAGAAAGATGAATGACTGGGTATAGTACAGCTTGCCTTGCATGTAACCAACCTAAGTTCCATGTCTGGCACTATATAGGGTTCCCTGAATCCCACCAGGAGTGGCACCTGAGAACAAAGCCAGGAGTAAGTTCTGAGCACAATTAGATGTGGTTCATAAACAAACAAACAAAAAACAACAAATAAAAACAGGAAGATCACAGAGTGCTCCTTCTAAGGGGCAGATAACAGAATTTACTTCAAACTGCTCAGAGCTGTGTGAACTAACCCTCAAACGTGGAATCAAAACAGGCTCCAAAGAAACTTCGGCCACCTGGGTTTTATTTGGACCTGAGAAGGAAGAAGTAGATGTGTTGAAGACCCCTGGTATGAGAGATAAAAATACTGCCAATGGGGGGCCAGGCGGTGGCGCTGAAGATAAGGTGCCTGCGCTAACCTAGGACGGACCGCGGTTCGATCCCCCGGTTCCCCATATGGTCCCCCGTGCCTGCCAGGAGCGACTTCTGAGCGAATAGCCAGGAGTAACCCCTGAGCGTCACCGGGTGTGGCCCAAAAACCAAAAAAAAAAAATAAAAAAAAATAAAAAAAAAAATACTGCCAATGTTCAAAGGCCCACAGAATTGCTGTGGCCTGCTTCCTGCTTTCACCAGCGAACATAGTAAATCTTCCATTAAATGACATTTCCATGTGAGAGAGAGTGCAGTGCTAGGGTGTTTGCTTTGTATACAGTTTTTAAAATAATGTACTTATTTAAGTACTATGATTACAAACATGTTTGTAGTTGGGTTTCAGTTTAAAAAAGGAACAGCACCATCACCAGTGCAACATTCCCACCCCCAATAATCCCAACCCCCTCCTCCCCCACCGCCTGCCTGTATTCGAGACAGGCATTCTATTTCTCTCACTCACTACTATTGTCATGATAGTGTGGTTATTTCTCTGATTAAACTCACCACTCTTTGTGGTAAGTTTCATAACCTGAGTCGGTCCTTCCAATCCTCATCTCTATTGTTGCTGGGTATTATTTTAACAATATTTTAACAATAAATATAGGAATGCAAAGGCATTTTGTACTGTGTTTTTAGGGTATATCCTTAGGAGTGGTATAGCTGGATCATATGGGAGCTCACTTTCCAGTTTTTTGAGGAATCTCCATGTTTTCCATAAAGGCTGGACTAGATGGCATTCCCACCAGCAGCGAATGAGTGTTCCTTTCTCCCTACATCCCCACCAGTACTGATTGTTCTTGTTCTTTGAGATGTGTGACAGTCTCTGTGGCGTGAGATGTTACCTCAGTGTTGTTTTGATTTGTGTCTCCCTGATGTCTAGTGATGTGGGGCATTTTATTCATGTACCTTTTGGCCATTTGTTTTTCTTCTTTGAGGAAGTTTCTGTTCATTGCTTCTCTCCATTTTTTGGTGGGGTTAGATGTCTTTTTTCTTTTGGTTAAGATCTGTCAGCACCTTGTATATCTTAGATATTAGCCCCTTATCAGATGGGTTTTGGGTGAATAGTTTCTCCCATTCTGTGAGTGACCTATGTATCCTAGTCACTATTTCCTTTGAGGTGCAGAAGCTTTTCAGCTTAATATAGTCCCATGATTTTATCTGTGCTTCCACTTGTTTGGACAGTGAGGTTTCAGATGCCTTCAGACTCAATGTCATGGAGTGTTTTACCTACATGTTCTTTTATATATCTTGTGGTTCTGGGTGTGATATCAAGTAAGGTCTCTAATGTATTTGGATTTGGCCTTTGTTCATGATGTTAGGTGGAAGTCTGAGTTTGCTTTTTGCATATGGCTAACTAATTGTGCCAAAATCACTTCTTGAAGAGGTGTCCCTTTCTTCATTTTGTATTTCTTTCTCCTTTATCAAAGATTAATTGATTGTATGTCTGGGGAACATTCTATGAATACTCAAATATCTTCCACTGATCTGAGGGTCTGTCTTTATTCCAATACCAAGCATTTTTTTGTTTTATATATAATATGTATTTGTTATATCCTACCATTTTTCTTAGCTTATAGATTAAATAGTTTATAACTTCATATGATTGTAAAAAAATACAGCCATAGCAAAAAAAAAAAAAACCGAATAACTCAGATAACGTGAAAACAGAATAATGCAGCTTATAACCCTACTTACATGCATATAAAACTTTACATCAAAGGAATAAAATAACATCATATATTTTTATTTCTTATACTTATGTATGTCTGCTACTATTTTTACTAAAAATGCATGATACTATATTTTTGAATCTATTATCTTGATTCAATACATACAAATGACACAAATGGTTTTTTAGAATGTAGCAGAGTAAAACATTATAATATTCTGAAGAAATTCAATTAATCTACCTCTAATAAAACCCAATTGGTCTAGATAATTATGCCAGGTTTAGACTTATAGATTCTTTCCCTATGGCATAAAATCTTTAGAATTTATGACAAATGGAAATTGCTCCATATTTATTGAAACAGAACAAACATAAAACAAGATGTGATTTTTTTCTTTTTTCTTTTTTTTCTATCTCTCCATTTTTTTTACCTAAACTCAGATTTTATTCATATTCAACCATATTTTACACTAATGTTCCTTTTCTCTGCTAGGGCACAATCTGTAACAATGCCTAACAATGCCTAGGTGCTAGATAGCACCTTTCCTTTTCAAGAGCATTTTATTTAATTAATTTTTTATTTTTAATTATGAGAAGAAAGATGCAAAGAAAGAGGACAGGTAAAGTTACAGTGGAGGGACAGTCACCCATAAACAGAATTCACAGAAGTCCCCTTGCTGATATCTTAACATTGAACTTTCAGTCAATAATGTTCTATTAAGAAAATTAAAACAGAACCCATGTACAATTACTCTGTCCCTCAAGTCCCCAGATTGTAATACATAATCTTTCTTAGCAGCACACAAAGCAATGTAAAGCCACAAAACTTATGTAACTCCTTCAACATTGAAGGCATAGTACTTTTTTACATTTCCATGCACATGCATATTAGTTTAGGTTAACCTCAAAAGTGGGTTTTTCTTTTTAAGGATAAGAGTCAAAGGAGCACAGTAAAGATGGTGTTAGAGTGACACTAATTGTTTGCATAGGCCCACCAAAATATGGGGGACATGGAAAGGAAAAACCTTGGCGATCCGATCCCTGAAATTTCCTGGCATAAGACCAACTCTAGGCTACAGGCAAACTAGTTTGCCCAATCCGAGTTGTTGTCTGTAGTGCCAACACACTTTTATTTTTCATACAGTCTCTGTTGTTGGTATCATGTTTCTGTATTAAAGATCCTGGAATCTGCATATCCTACATTGAAGTCAGGGTGTGCAGCGTCCCCTAGTTTCACCTCACAATTAAAGGACAATGCAGAAAGTCCTGTCCAGTATGCAGGTCATTAATGTTCTTAAGTCTTCTCAATGTTAAGGGAAGTCTCTTTTGAGTAGATTGATGTCATATCAGCGGTAGGGTCTTCCCTGTAGAGGATTGCTTCCAGGTGTTGTTATAAAAAACCTTGGATGTTTCACCCCTGGTTCAGGGGTGAATGGAGAATGCCCATTCTTCTGAGGCTGTGCCAGGTCATTATGTTCAGGGTGTAAGGTCCCATTGCACTACAAGATTTGTGTATTCCAATCTCTTTTAGTTAAGAATTTATTTGTATGTATAGTACTTCCCATTTTAATGTGCCTATGCAAACAAGGAACAATGCCACATGCCGTTATAGGCCCATATGGGGAATGCAAGAACAAATGTAAAACTCCCCATGACATGGTTAAACATAAGCATTAAACTGAGGGACTCTTTCACCAAATATTTCTTATTGAAACGTTCACTGAGAGAAGATAAAAAGTGGGGAAAATCTTCACTGTTTAAGCGAATATTTAGTAAGAGTTAGCTGTCAAAGAAAATAGATATAAAATATTCAAAACCAATCGTGTCCATTTTATGTCTTTTGAAATAGTTGGGGATTGTTAAATCCAGTGCACCACTTGGTGTGTGATTAGGACTGTGCAGTACTGAAGTTAAAAAGGGTAAATGGTGGGGGGCCCGGGAGATAGCATGGAGGTAAAGCGTTTGCCTTTCATGCAAAAGGTCATCGGTTCGAATCCCGGTGCCCCATATGGTCCCCCGTGCCTGCCAGGAGCGATTTCTGAGCATGGAGCCAGGAGTAACCCCTGAGCACTGCCGGGTGTGACCCAAAAACAAAAACAAACAAAAAGGGTAAATGGTGGGTACTGATGGTTGGGGATGATAGAGTTAAAAAGTGAAAATGAATACCAGATAAACATTCTACATACACAAAACATAACTTAAGGATAGGATATATTATTAATATATACCCCTGCGTGGTTTTGAACATGTAGACTAGTAAGAAATTGCCAGAGACTGCCTTAGTAAAAATGAGCAGTTCTCAGCTCCCCCATATTTGTACCCACCATTTCTAGCCGCCTGGGCTGGGTCCCAGGGAAGGCCTGGAGGTTGGGGGGCAGGAGAGGGGGCGGTTGGGGGTCTACCAAGACTCCCAGCATGTCCATGCTAGGGAGAAAGCCTTCGACATTGGGGTCTCCCCAGACCCAATGCCGGGTAGAACCAGCGTCCAGATCAAGAGAGGATTCGGTAGAGAACCAGAAGCCAGATTCTACCCGCCCTCCTCCCTGAGCCCTCCCCCCCTCCTCTTCACAGGGGGAAGGACGGGGAAAGCTTGGGATCCCCTCCAGGAGGGACCACCCAACACCCACCTTTTCTGGCCGCCTGGGCTGGGTCCCAGGGAAGGCCTGGAGGCCGGAGGGCAGGAGAGGGGGTCGATGGGGGCCTACCAAAGTTTCCAGCATGCCCAAGCTAGGGAGAAAGCCTTCGACATTGGGGTCTCCCCAAGCCCCATGCCAGGTAGAGCCAACATCCAGATCAAGAGAGGATTTGGTAGCAATACCAAGCAGTTTTAATGACTATTGCTTTGTAGTACAATTGGGAAAAGTGATGCCTATGTCTTCTTTTCATAAAGGTTGCTTTAGTTATTTGTGGGTGCTTATTGTTCCAAATGAATTTCAGGATTGTTTGATCCACTTTTTTGAAGAGTGTTATGGGTATTCTTAGAGGAATTGCATTAAATCTGTACAAAGCTTTGGGTAGTATTGCCATTTTAATTATGTTAATCCTCCCAATCCATGAACATGGTATGTGTCTCCATTTCCTTGTGTCCTCTTTTTCTTTTCTTTTTTGTTTTGGTTTTTGGTTTTTGGATCACACCAGCAATGCTCAGGGGTTACTCCTGGCTCTACACTCAGAAATCTCTCCTGGCAGGCTAGGAGGACCATATAGGATGCCGGAATTTGAACCACTGTCCTTCTGCATGCAAGACAAATGCCTTACCTCCATGCTATCTCTGTGGCCACAATCCCTGCTTTCGTTGTATCTGTTTGTTTGCAACTTGGTTTCACCCCAAAACAAAGATTGTGTTGCATGCAAATCTGGATGGCACTGGCTTAGGATTGCCTGAACTATCTGTCCTTAATTTGTCCTTATTCCCCAACCTGGGAGTGGTCGCTCTTTCATTTCTTTCTTTTTTTTCATTTTTTTTATTTTAATTATGACAACAAAGATAAAAAGAAAGAGGACAGGGTAAAGTTACAGTGGAAGCACAATCACCAATAAACAGAATTCTCGGTAGTCCCATCGATAATATCCCAGCCTTGAACTTTCAGCCAAAGAGCATTAAGAAAAACAAAGCTGAACCCATGTACAATACAATTACTTTGTCCATTAAATCCCCAGTTGTAGTACATACTATTTCTTAGCAACACACAATATAATCTAAAGATATTAGACTTAAAAAAAAAGATATTAGACTTATGTAACTCCTTAAACATTGAGGGCAAAGTACATTTATCTAGTTCCATGCATAGTTTAAGTTAACCCCACTGTTTTAGTGGATTGTTTCTCTTAAGGATTGGAGTCAAGGGAACATAGTAAAAAACGGTGTTAGAGTGGCATTTATTTTGCATAGGCCCACCCAAACCTCTTTCATTTCTTGAAGCAGTGTTTTGTAGTTTTCTTTTTATAGGTCCTCACCTCTTGAGTTGGCTTCAAGGTATTTGAGTTTGTGTGGCACTAATGTGAATGGGATTTTTTAGTGCCCATTTCTTCTCTAACATTATTTTATTATCATGCTTCGTACACAGTTGACCTTAATTTTAATCCCTGATAGTCCCCAAGACCTTCAGGAGTGATCCCTGAATGCAGGGTCAGGAGTAAGCCCTGAGTACCACAAGGTATAGAACAAAAACAAAGCAAAAAAGATCAAGTACTGCTATTACCCAATAACTTCAAATTCCTCATACATACCAAGACAAAAAGAGATGAGAAAAAGAGTTACCAATGAGGCATGAAATGAGATATGACATATAAGAGAGAGGGGGGAGGGAGGGAGAGAGAGAGGGAAGGAGAAAGAGAGAGATCTGTTCTCACAGAACTGGGGAGATGATGGTACTGGACACCCATATGATCCCCTTCCTTCCATGTCTCAGTGGAATCTGGTGCAGAAAAACCAGCTTAGCTTGAACCTACAAAAGGAGGCACCTAGACCAGAGAAAAAGAACAGAGAATGAGCAGTAAAGCAGAGAGATCAATCTGCAGCAGCACGGGGGAGGGCTCTAATGCATTCCATTCACCTTGTTCTGATCAATTTTCCCATGGAAAGGAACCTGCCTGGATTCTCCAAGTACTGTTGGCAGAACTTATCTGAAGATCCAGTACAACTAAGTGGAAGGTAGATTGCAGTGGCTCTGAAGTGTAGTCAGATTGATGGTCTCCTCTAGAGCCGTGTTCTTCTGTCTTTTTTTACTCTTACAGATCAGCACCTGTCCTACACATGGTCCACAGATTGGAAGCTATAACCAGATCAGTAAATCATTGGTTTCCAACCTTTCTACACTGCAGATCAGCAATGTTCATAGATGGTGGATGAAGATCATGGATCAGCATTTGGCACTCATTCCTGAGCTGCTCAGATGCTGGCAGAAGACAGCTTTCAGCTGTATCCTTCTCAAGGTTGGTTTTTATGTTCAAGACCGCACCCTTTACAAGAGAATTGATTCACTCTGGTGTGAATCAATAGGCAGGCTGGTGTGAATGTACAAGAACAATCCTTTTGTTTCCACAAACATTACTATTATTATTGTTGTTATTATTATGATCATCCTCTTCCTCCACCTTCTCTCTCTTCTTTTTAGACACTGTGGTTTTCAATATTGGTATTAAACAGGTACCATGCATATCACTTTACCTCCTTTTAGCACTCATCTCTTGTCCAGAGTGATCATTTCCAACTATCATTGTCCTTGTGGTCCCTTCTCTGCCCTAACTACACTTCCCCCTCTGTTAGATTACATTTTATTTTACCCAAAACATAGATCATCCCTGGTTTCTTTGGTGTTTGTTTGTTTGTTTGTTTTTGGGTCACACCCAGCAGCATTTGGGGGTCATTCCTGGCTCTATGCTCAGAAATCGCACCTGGCAGGCTCAGGGACCATATGGGATGTCAGGATTTGAACCACCGTCCTTTTGCATGCAAGGCAAACGCCCTACCTCCACTCTATCTCTCTGGTCCAATCCCTGGCTTCTTTGTATTTGTTTGTTTGCAACTTGGTTTCACCCCAAAACAGAGATTGTCTTACAAGCAATTCTGGATAGGACTGGCTTAGGATAGCCTGAACATTCTGTCTATAATCTGTCCTTATTCCCCAACCTGGGAGTGGTCTCTGTACTCAACAAAAATGACCATCTGGCTCTTGATCTGAGATAAAGATTGCCAGAATACTTGTGTGCCACCCTCAGCCTGGTCTGGATTATTTTGTGTGAAGTGACTTTGCTTTACACTTATTCACCTGGGGTTATCACCTGTGCTCATCAGGTGATTTTACACCCCACTACTTATGGCAAGCTTCCTACCATGGACCAGTTCTCCTAGTCCTCGTCTCTATTGTTTTTAATATTATTACAATACTATATTCATATAATATACCCCACAAATAGTGCAATCATTCTGTCTATTGACTCATTTCACTCAGCATAATAATCTCCATATCTATCCATGTATAAACTAATTTCATGACTTCATTTTTCCTAACAGTTGCATGGTATTTCGTTGTGTAGATGTACCAAACTTTCTTTAGCCAATCATCTGATCCCAGGCACTTTGATTGATTCCAGATTGTGAATAATGCTGCAGTGAATTTTTCTGTACTTTTTTTTGGGGGGGGGGGACTCTATGGTATATTTTTAGGAGTGGTATTATAACTAGCCCTTTCTAACAACAGCAACAAGTCCACCTTCTTCATTGGTCACTAATACTAATGTCACTGACCCCAAGAGGACTCACAGTCACCTCTCTACAAGCATATAGTCACCTCATGATCTGTGACCCAAGGACTCCATCTTTCAACACACCCATAATCGCATTCGATGCTTACCACAAGGACTTCAACTTGGAGTCAGAATACTAGTACAGTAGATAGGGTGCTTTGATCCTCAGAACCCCGTATCATCTCTGAACACTGAGCTCTACCATATGTGGTCTAAAAACAAACTAAACAAACAACCGATTCAGTTTTTCTACTGTATTTTATAGAATAAGAGCAATAGCAAACTTATGTTTACTCAGCTCCCTAGTTCTGGTGCTAAACTTCTTGAAGGGTGGTGAGAGGGGGTGGGGAAAAGAATGGCAACACCCAGAAGGGCTCAAGGGCTATTCCTAGCTCTGCTTGGGAGTGCCCCCCTGGGTTGGTAGTGGTACTAGGGATTCAAACTGGCACCAGGCATTATACAAAGCAAGTACTTTTCTCCCCTGTACTCTCTCTCCAGCACACGGGGTTATACTTTTTTTTTTTTTTTTTTTTTTTGGTCACATCCAGCAGCGCTCAGGGGTTACTCCTGGCTCCACGCTCAGAAATCACTCCTGGCAGGCTCGGGGGACCAAATGGGATGCCGGGATTCAAACCAATGACCTTCTGCATGGAAGGCAAACGCCTTACCTCCATGCTATCTTTCTGGCCCCAGGGTTATATTCTTAACCCAATTAGAGCAAATCTCTAAACTCTAATCTTGGTGCTGAAATGTACCATTTTCCCCCTGGATAAAATGCAGGGCACAGTCAGTTAGGCATTTACTTTTAAAAGGTCTATTTCTACATGGACCAACCTGTACACTGTGTGGAAGGTGAGAGGGGCCAGAAATACAGTACAAAGAGAGAAATAATTTTCTAAATCAGATCTTCTCTACTCATCTAATAATTATGGGCTCCAGGAGTCACATCCTAGTGTCCCCAACCAAGGACAGAGTTTTCTCCCTGTGAGTGAAGAGGAGCATCCCTGATCCAAAGCCACTCCCAGCCCTATGAAGCCCAAAGGCACAGTGATCTTGGCCGTTGACTACAGAGGTTTAATATGTGGCTTATTAGGAGGCTCTGATTATAGCCATTACCTGCTTCACACCAGGTTTCTCTCTCCTTCCCACTCCTAAGTTCTCAATTTCTCCCTGAGGAAAGGTTTCATGGTTCAGTCTGCCTCAGGTTCCAAGGATCAGTGCTGAAAGGAATGAGGGGAATATCTTCATTGTGGAAGAGGAACAGATGGTTGTTAGCTGCTGCAGGTAACCCAGAAACCATACTTTTCTCACTCTGGCCTCTAGGCAATCTCTTTGATAATGTCTAGCCATCCATCAGCCTCTATACTTAACCACCAAGAGGGCACTGGAGCGTGGCTAGAAATTTTGCATAAAAACTTCCCTTGCACAACATATATATATATATATATATATATATATATATATATATATATATATATAAACTCTTTTGGCAACCCCCTTTTATACCCAACAAGGCTCCAGTGCAAAACATGTTCTTAAGTGTGTTCTCAGTGCTTCTTCACTGAGCTCCTTTAGAAAAGAGCATAAAAGGGCTGAAGAAATAGTAGAGTGGGTAGGCTTTGCACTTGGGATCACAGCACTCCTCTGATCTCCCCAAATCTGCCAGGAGTGATTAATCACAGAGAGGAGAGCCAGGAATAAGGAAGATGAAAGAGAAAAGAAGGAAATAGGAAAGAAGAGTAGGAAGAGGAGAAAGAGGATGAGTAAGACAGGAAAAGGGAAGAGGAAGTAGAGGAGGAGGAGGAAGAGGAAGAGCAGCATTGCAAGTGTTATCTTCCTCTACTAATATCTACTCTCTCACTCCCAGCATTGGCTCTATGCTCAAGAAGGCTCCACTCCTTGCCAGCATTTGGAAGTCATTCCTGCCCTTATTCCTCTCCCATGGCATTGCCCACTTTTCTCTCCATCAGTGGTTCACTAGGCTCCTTCCATAACCAGGTGCCAGACAGACTCCCCTACAATACCATCCCTAAGCAACCCCTTCACCCAAATATTGCCAGAGATTTTCATCAGGTGCTGATTTACCAGATCAGTATATTGTGTCTAAGTTCAAATTCTGTTATTTATTGGAATGCAGTCACTTGATTGCGCCAAGTTTCTCTGTCCATGTATGTAAAATAGAGATGGTAAAGCATATTTATAGAGAAAATTAATGAAGTTAATTGTTTACTTTTACATCTTTTATTTTCTTTCTCATTTTACCCTGAGTCACTCACAGTACCTAATAACACTGAGGGCTAGATTTTGATGCAGAGTTGAAGATACATAAAGAAAACCACTTGCTCAACACAATTAAGGTAAAGTAATCACTTAAAGCCTGTTTACAATATTGTTCTGCAAAATGAACCAAGAGCTTCTCTACAGGGAAACATTCTAAAAAGAACAATAAAACTATTTCTCACCCTTGGAAATCTATGTTGAACAGAAAACATAATAACATATCTGTTCTTCATTCTAACACAGGTTCAGCATTATTAAAGAGGAACAGATTGGTCTCTGGTCCCCTTTGTTTACTTTCCCCCATAAGACTGTTACCTTGCATTGATCAGCATCTTTTAAAGCCTCCTTCAAGAAATCATTTTTGGGGGCCCGGGAGATAGCATGGAGGTAAGGCGTTTGCCTTTCATGCAAAAGGTCATTGGTTCGAATCTCGGTGCCCCATATGGTCCCCCGTGCCTGCCAGGAGCAATTTCTGAGCATGGAGCCAGGAGTACCCCTGAGCGCTGCCGGGTGTGACCCAAAAACCAAAAAAAAAAAAATCATTTTTATCTCCATGCTCTGATCAGTTCCTCTTCAATAACTGATGAAACTCTAGTGTTTTCCATTGCTTTCTAGCTGCGTCAGATTTCCCTAGAAGACAGAAATGAAAGTAATGACTAAGAAGATTGCACTAGAAATTCAAATTTTTGACCTACACACTGATTCCCCTGCTGACCCCTCCCATTCCTCTCTCCTTGTCTCCCAAAAAGGGAAATTACCATTTTTTATTCAGTGCAAAATCATCAGCTTGCACCATTACATACATGTATGCTTGCTATCTTTCAGCAAAAACTTATAGTGTACTTCAGTGAAGCATAATCTATAGAGAAATTAAACCTTTTATTTTTTTTATTTCCATAATGATCCCCTAAAGATACAGAAAGCATTATATATCTAAAGTGCACAAGATAAGGCCAATTTCCCCTCCATCACTTAAAAATAAGATAGTAATTTTTCCATAAATCCAGATATTATGTTCTCTTCTTGTCTACCAGTCAAGTATACAATATATATATTAGGGAGAATGACGTTGTTAAAAAAAAAAAGGTAATATGAGGGAGAAAAATAATAATAATTTGGAGTCTTTCTTCAGACTATCTCAACATTTTCTCAAAATATTTCACTCACCAAAATTAGATGAGATGTCTCTCTGGGAGTGAGTTTTCTTGAAGACCTAAATATGAGTAATAAGGTCATACTTTGATGGAAACCTAAGAGAGATAAAAGGGCACGAGGACATGTGTTGTGGCTCATTTTCCTGAGAAGTCTATTTCAAATAGGCTCACTTATTAATTAAAATCAACCAGACTTGAGCAGATGAGTTAGATGTGCTCTCAACCGAAAGGAAATGAATCTGCGAAAGGTAGCACAAACATTATCATTTGGTGGCCTGAAATATCACAAAGGGATCTTCTGCAAAGATAGAAGTTTGGGTTTCACTCAGAGTATCCTGCATGAATGCTACACTTCCCTGACTGAAGTTATAACTTAGACACTGGACCTGAGACTTATAAACAGTAGTTCCTGGTGTGAGGCTGATTCACTAGCAGGTAATGTTAGTAAGTCCAGTAATGACAGCTCAACAGGACAGGGGGTTGGGAATGGGTATGGCTATGAGAAGGAATTAACTGAATATGTCTTAATGAATAGGAAAGAACTGCTCAGAAATTTAAAAAAAAAAAGATAAAAGGCCAAGCCAAATCAAGAGAGATTAAAACACACATACACACAACAGCAACCAAGGCAAGAGAATGTAGGGCTAGAGAGATAATACAGCACTTGCTTTGTATGTGGCTGACCTGGTTTCAATCCCTGGCACCCCACTGGGTTCCCAGCCAAGAGTAAGAACTGAGTATTATCAGGTGTGCTTCCAGAAGGGGGTGGGGGGAAGGAATTTCATGTGCAAAAAATAGACAAATTTTGTAGGGGGTTGTGGGGCCCACCTGGTAATGCACGAGGCTTACTCCTGGCTCTGCACTCCCAAATTACTCCTGGTGGTACTTGGGAAAACATATGGGATGGTGAAGATCGAACCTGTGTCGGCTGCATGCAAGGCAAGAGCCCCACCCACTGTGCTCTGACTCCAAATATTTGTATCTCTGTGTCACTGTGTGCAGCTGTACCTGCCATTTCATTCCTCTCTGGCTCTGGAATGCCTGGGAAAGGCTGGTACAGAGCCTTGACAACTTTGAAGGTGCAGCCTCCAAGACCCACTGGCCACCTCCCTCAAGACACTACTCCTCAAAGACCATGTAGTGGAAGCTCAAGGATTCAGGGGCTTCCACTTGGTTTCCAATTCAGAGGCATCAATGCCACCCAGTTGGCTAAGATGCCCTAAGGAAAGAGGCTCTCCCCTCGGGCTGGCTAAGAGGGACAGTCGCTGCCTTCCAATGTATCTGGAAAAACTGCCATCATAGCCTACTGGTTGCTGCCAAATCCAAGGAATCAGAAATCACTCTACTGTGGGTTGTGAAGGAATCCAGGAAATCACCCTGCTTCCTCAGAAGTTGCCTCCTGCCCCATCCCTACCAAGCCTGAAAGCTCTACTGTAAGGCCAAGTTCTTCTTCCTTATCTATTCTGGCTTCTGCTCACTCTCCCATTGTCTGCAAGACATCCCAGAAAGGCCTTCATCCTGTTAGAGGAGAGAGCTAAGGCCATAGCTTGGGCCCCACTCTGTCATTTCTTCCTCTACTTTAGCACACAGGGGAAAACAGGTCTTCAAACTGCATTTTGCCTCTGGAGAGGATTATTGATGAGAGTTTGACAGGACCACACAGATGGGTGGTACCTATGAAGGTCTCTTCAAAAATGCAAATTCTGGAAAGTTACTTTAGGGGAAAAAAAAATAAACACAATACACGTGGTTTCGTGATTCTAGAGGCCAAACGTTGGGACTTTTTCTTAATGTGGTTACTAGAGCCAGGGAGATAGCTCAAGTGGTAGAGCACAAATCTTGCATTAGATCTCCAGCCAAGCAGTGCCGGGTATAACTCTCGTACCCTCTGAGTACCTCTTATTCCTATTTAAAAAAGGCAAATGTGGTGACGGAAAAGATAGACTACAGAGACTAAATCCAATATAAGACTGTAGGTCATATCAATCTCAGCATGCCTCATTTTCTCATTTTTCACATCTGTTAAATATAATCATAGACTTTTCTCACAGAATTATTGTGAAATGAAGCAAACTCATGGAAGTGAAGTGGTTGCCATTTGGTAAATACCAGACAACAGTGGGTAACAATCATCTCCTTAATGGTGCCTGCTGACCTCAGTTATTACAGTTCTTCTTACTAGAAAAAAAGCGCCACCACCGAGGAAGACAGCAGAGAGGAGATAGATAATGGATTCTGACTTCCTGGGGAATATCACACCCCAAAGGCAACAAAAAAGGAAGAGCAAAGAAACTAGTCTTCACTAGGAAGCTTGTCACTAGGGCTGGGTGGAGGTAAGGATTGGGATAGTAAGAAAAGGGACAGTGGTGGCAGGTAAAAGTGCCTGGCACAGAGGCAAGCTGAAAATTCTGTGTAAGGTAGTGTTGAGGGATTGGTGCTGAAATATTTTATGCCTAAAATTCAATCACATGTATCTTAGCAATTTTTTCATTCAAGGCAATTCAGTAATAAATAGATCATTTAAAAATGAGTTCTGGGGCCCGGGAGATAGCATGGAGGTAAGGTGTTTGCCTTTCATGCAAAAGGTCATCAGTTCGAATCCCGGTGCCCCATATGGTCCCCCGTGTCTGCCAGGAGCAATTTCTAAGCATGGAGCCAGGAGTAACCCCTGAGCACTGCCAGGTGTGGTCCAAAAACCAAAAAAAAAAATGAATTCTGGGAATAAAGACAGACCCTCAGATCAGTGAAATAGGCATGAGTTCTCAGACATTGTCCCCCAGACATATAATTACCTAATTTTTGACAAAGGAGCAAGAAATCCTAAGTGGAGCAGGGAAAACCTCTTCAACAAATGGTACTGGCAGAACTGGTTAGCCACTTGCAAAAAAGCGAACATAGACCCCCAGTTAACATCATGTACAAAGGTAAAATCCAAATGGATTAAAGACCTTGATATCAGACCTGATACCATAAGGTATATAGAAGAACATGTCGGTAAAACACTCCATAACATTGAGACTAAAGGCATCTTCAAGGAGGAAACTACACTTTCCAAAAAAGTGAAAGCAGAGATCAACAGATGAGAATACATTAAACTGAGAAGATTCTGCACCTCAAAAGAAATAATGCCCAGGATACAAGAGTCACCCACCGAGTGGGAGAAACTATTCATCCAACACCCATCAGACAAGGGGCTAATATCCAAAATATACAGGGCACTGACAGAACTTTACAAGAAAAAGACATCTAACCCCATCAAAAAATGGGGAGAAGAAATGAACAGACACTTTGACAAAGAAGAAATACAAATGGCCAAAAGGCACAGGAAAAAATGCTCCTCCTCACTAATCATCAGGGAGATGCAAATCAAAACAATGATGAGATACCACCTCACACCACAGAGATTGGCACACATCACAAAGAATGAGAATAATCAGTGCTGGCGGGGATGTGGAGAGAAAGGAACTCTTATCCACTGCTGGTGGGAATGCTGTCTAGTCCAACCTCTATGGAAAGCAATATGGAGATTCCTCCAAAATC
>PVKC010028582.1:0-15384 GCA_004027635.1 Crocidura indochinensis
AATAGTTTTTATATTGATTAATAGAATAACACTATTTTTTTGTGGTTTTTGGGTCACACACGGCGGTGCTCAGGAGTTACTCCTGGCTCCATGCTCAGAAACTGCTCCTGGCAGGCACGGGGGACCATATGGGGCACCGGGATTCGAACCGATGACCTTTTGCATGAAAGGCAAACGCCTTACCTCCATGCTATCTCCCAGGCCCCAGAATAACACTATTTTAAATGTATGTTTATTGGACTATTTTTTCCCAAACTATTACCATGTTGGGGCCAGAGCAATAGCACAGTGGTAGGGCATTTGTTGCTTTGCACGAGGCTGACCCAGAATGAACCTTGATTTGATCCCCAGTGTCCCCCAAGCCAGAAGCAATTTCTGAGCACATAGTCAGTAGTAATCCCTGAGTATCACCGGGTGTGACCCCAAAACAAAAAAAATGAAAATATATTAGCAAGTTAGGGATCCCATTCCTAGAATGTTTATGTTTAACTTACATTTTAAAGATAGTGCCACTCTGAATAGAGAAGAATTGAATCCCATTTGGAAAAAGCACAAATACCTAACACCACAGGGACATTCAGCAGAGGGTAGACTAGTTGACCACAAACCCACCTTTTGGTTTAATCTATATTTAATTTTATTTTCTAAGGACTCAGGGGTCATTTTCACAATCACTTTAATGTACTGGTAAATAAAGCATAATAACACCTAACAAATGAGCTGAAAACTTGCTATGACAATTCAGCTGTTTTATGACTGAGAAATTGCTCTAGTTGTACTAATTACTTTGTCTGCATTTGTATTAATGAAGCAGTCACCTGATAGGGTAGGGAATGAGGAACAGGGTGTGATGTGATCAGAGGTGAAGATTGAAACTACAGGATCCAGTCTGTGGTTGGAAATAGCAGGAGGAATGCTTTCCTTGGCATCCTCCAGCAGATGCGTGGCAAATTGCCTTGCTTTTGCTCACAAAACATTTGTCAATTCTCTTTCTGAACTTTCTCTCTCCTCACCACATTTTCTTTTTTTCTTTTCTTTTTCTTTCTTTTGATTTTGGGCCACACCCAGTGACGCTCAGGGGTTACTCCTGGCTATGTGCTCAGAAATCGTTCCTGGCTTGGGGGACCAAATGGGACATTGGGGGATTAAACTGTGGTCCATCCTAGGTCAGCCTAGGATGCCCTAGTGTTGTGCCACCTCTCCAGCTCTTCCTCACCACATATTAATCATGCGCCTTCCTTGTTCTTCCCAGGATAAAGCCTCCATTTTATTGCTGATGGTAGAGAAAGAATGGTGGTTTGAGTGATGTGAACTTAGGTTTAGAAAACCAGCTACCTTATCTGGCTGAATTAGTGGGAGAAAAGTGAGAATCTATGCCCCCTCACTTGCAAGATGAGGTAACTAGCACCAATACCCATTCTGTAATGCGGTTGAATGACATATTGAATGTGGTGGAATTTCAGAGGAATTTAGAAATATACTTTGTGACATTGACCCTTTCCTGTGTCTCGTCTTTAAATGCCTTTATTTTTCTGAAAGCAGTTGCTGCAAGGGCAGGAGTGAGAGCAGGTAATTGTAAGGGGCTAGAGACTAAAAGTGCATGGCTTCCCTCTTGAGAGTCATGTCCCGTCTTCTCAGGTCAATTTACTTCTTATTCTACCAGTAAACTTCTTGTCATCTACAAAGAGCCAGTCTGTGTTGGTCTAGAAAGAGATTTTTTCCTACGTAATTTCTTACTAGATTTTAGAAGAATCTTCCTATGTCTCTTAAATATCTGTGCATTCTTACTTAGCAACCCTTGCAGTTGCCTTTTGGAAGCTCAGGATATGTTTAATGCACAGGTAGTGAAATGCAGAAGTCTGCAGCACAATTTCAATTGGGATCTTTTTCTGACTTTGTTGTTAAGAGTCATGACTAGACTCGTGCCTCTGGCAAGAGAAGTTGGCTGAGAAGTTTCCTTACGGGTTGAGGCATCATCAGCAGAACAGCCCTGAGTTCCTACACTTTCACTTTGGTCTCAGTGTCCTCAAGCATCTCTTCTGGGAGCTTAGTTAGATCTTCTGATCTCAGCTCAGGGGGCCCTTCCTGTGAATTCCAGATGTTTGAGTTTGGATCTTGCTTTTCTGAAGCTGAATCCCTAGTGCTTCACAGGTACCAGACCGATAAGAAGTACTCAGTAATGCTCGTTCAACTCAATACTTGTTGAATAAATGATTGATCTTTGGCAGTTTTAGCTGTGACCACCTGCTCAGTAGATGTTGTCGATCCTGAAGCACAGTGCTTAGGAGAGATGAATAATAAGAGAGTGAATATATCTACTAATTTCAGTGGGACATGCTGAGGGGTTCTGACCTTTTTATTTCATCTTTTTTATCCCTGTACTTTGTGCAGAAGTTGGCAAATCCACACCTAGTACAGAATAATAAATGAAGAGTGAGAATTAGACTATTTGATTCAGCCCCAAACTCTCAGATATTTTTGAAATGAATGTAATATCAATATTTATTTTCTTTTCTTTACTTAAAAATCCTCCCTTAGGGAGCCGGGAGGTGGCGCAGGAGGTAAGGTGCCTGCTGCCTTGCCTAGGACGGACCACGGTTCGATTCCCCTGGTTCCCATATGGTCCCCCGTGCCTGCCAGGAGCGACTTCTGAGCGCGTAGCCAGGAGTAACCCCTGAGCATCACTGGGTGTGGCCCAAAAACAAAAAAAAAACCCTCCCTTAATTGAATTCAGGAGGAGCCTAGTTTCATGTATCACATCAGTTTGTATAGGTGAAGTCTCTAAAATGAAGGCTAAACTGTCAGATCTGAGAGAGAAATCTCTTTCTGGTTTTTGGGTCACACCTGACAGTGCTCAGGGGTTACTCCTGGCTCCAGGCTCAGAAATTGCTCCTGGCAGGCACGGGGGACCATATGGGGCACCGGGATTCGAACCGATGACCTTTTGCATGAAAGGCAAACGCCTTACCTCCATTCTATCTCCCAGACCCCAGAAATCTCTTTCTGGATCAGCAATTTCCTCGTCCCCTTCTCCAGTGTTTTCCCTGGATCCAGTAGAATGGTTGAGAAGACCCACACACCTTTGTGAAATCCATAAGCTCTACCTAAGCTCTTCATTAATGCTCCAGACTCTTTTGGGACTCTCTGGTAGACAGAGACCCCATGGACTCCTCTTTGGTGAGGAAACGATGTGCACCAGGGTGTTTAGACCAGGAAATGACCTTGTCCTGAGCACCCAAAAAGTGTTGAGTAACAGCTTAGAACCTCAACTGAAGGCACCTTGAATTCAGAGCACAAATGGAGGTCCTTGTCTCTCAAGTGGAGTTCTTTTGTGGAAACGGAGAGTTGTTGGACGCTGATCTCAGTTCTGATAAATTTGGTTAGGCATGAAGGCATAGCTGGGAATAGGGACACACGGTCCAGATGTTATCATCCAACTTATGGGCCCTACCATGTTTACCTTCATCCTATTCTAAATCTCTTTCTCCCCACCCTCCTTCTTTCTCCCACTTTTGCCTCCTCTCCTTACCTCACTCAACCACACTATACTCTGAAGACTTGCACCACATTTAACAGGCTGAGTTCTTTCTGTGCTCATCTGATTTTATCTCCAACTTACAGACTTGATCTCATAGGCTGCTTTCTAGTTTCTTAAGCAGCTTTATGTGTACCCACACAATTCCTCTTATTCTTCCCCCTTTATTTGCCTCACAGTGAGGTGAGTCCGTGGACTCCCCACCACAAGCATTTCCATACATGGCATTGGCGAGCACCAGCCCTCCTAAAGTCATTCCAAGCTCCAGCCCTACAAGGTAGGTACCCATGATCAGCTCTTACTGCACAGGCTTCCATTCTAACTGTAATTTGCTGTTATAGGTAGCAATATTTGCTGCAAATAGCCATAGTCATTTTCTTTCCTCCCCACCTGGTCTCACTACTCTCCCAGATGCCAACCTGTCTGGTGACATTGTCTCCTAAGGCTTCATAACCTGTCCTGGGGAGCCCATCTTGGCCTCTGTTCTTCATGATTCACTTTTCAGCAAGTTCTGTGTCCCCCTTCTGTAGCTCGTTTGGGTGGAAGTAGCCAACTTACTAGAGACTTCCTTCTCAGCCCCGTTACTTCTTCATGGGTAATAATAATCCGTTGGACAATGAGACATGGGAGTAGTTGGGGGAGTTCATATAAGCCTGGACTCTGGAAGCTTCTATGTGATAACCATTTCCCTTATTGCTAGGTGGAGGCGGAAGTGCTGTAAACCTCAAAACACTTATATGGACGATAGTGGAGTCCATGGCAGCCTGGGTTGACTGAATGCAAAAGAATCTCCACCGACCTTGTGGAGGCCGGACATCAGCTCCTCTGGTACAATAGCACCGAGGGTTGGTTCTGAGTATTTTGTCACTGTCACTGGCATTCCCCTAAGACATAATTACGCATCTGCAATCCTGGCTCTCCCCTGCCCCCCTGCCTCTGGTTCAAGTCTCTCTCTGGTCCCCTGGCCTGCTGGCCTCCCCATTTCAGTGTGCTCTGCCCTCTGCATTTCGGTAGCTCTCATTGCACAAGCATACAGGCACTTCCCACCCTGCCTCACATAGGCTTGTCGTGCTAATTGAAGAGGACACAGACCTTGTTCTGTACTCACGCGGCATCTCCCAAAATGCCTCGCGTCAAAGCCGGCCAACAGTAGGCACTCAATCAATACTGGCTGATCGATTGGAGAGAGGCTGGAATGATCCATATCCGACTCCAGGCGTCATCGGGGAGCTGGCTGATTAAGCAGATGGATCTTGCAGTCTTTCTTTAATGCCGCCAACCCAGCCTTTGCTGAGGGGAGCCCCAAGTGGACCCCCTAGGCTGCAGAGCCCTACTGGCTGTCCAGTTCCTGGCTGACTTCCCAGGGTCCGAGTGCTCCAGGACTCTTTCATGACTTGGGCATCCATCAAATGATCTGGCAACTGAAGGTCGTTCTTTGTTCTCTCTCCTCCTTCTGCTTGGAGAAAACAAAGACCCCTGCCTCTAATGATCCACAGAAGACTGCTCTAGGACTCCTGTTTCTCTTGCCACCAGAAGAGAGGCTGAGAAGGAGCTTCTAAGGACAGCTTTTAGCACAGCGGTAAGGCATTTGCCTTGCACGAGGCCAACATTGGACAGACCCAGGTTCGAATCCCAGCATTCCATATAGTCCCCGGAGCCTGCCAGGAGAAACTTCTGAGAATAGAGCCACAAGTAACTCCTGAACGAAGCTGAGTGTGACCTCCCTCTCAAAATAAAAAAATAAAATATGTACCAAATCTCACTGAAGTGCTATGGCATGGACAAAGCCTAGTGGTCTCGTATGTGAAAAACAGCAAGAGAACATGGATGAAATAGTGAACAATCACATGGATTTCTACAAAAGTTAATACCCACTAAATAGTTTGGTTTTATATATTTTTAAAAATTTGGGTTTTTTTTTTTGAGGGGGAGTTCCCAGCCAGAGGTCTCAGAGGTCACTCCTGGTAAAGTACACTCAAGAAATCACTCCTGGTGGTGCTCATGAGACCACACTCAGCATGGGGAGGTTGAGCTAGGATCAGTTGTGTGCAAGACAAGTGCTGTAACCCTTGTATTATCTCTGCAGCCTTTTTGGTTTATATATTCTTCTTCACTTATATCTTTTTTCTTTTAAAATAGACAGACTTTCAATGCCAACACACACAGTTTTGGTCTGTGTAGGCTCTATTATATACTGGTGTAAGTTGGCTTTCACATCCTGTTTTTTTCCTGTTAAATGTAAGCAGTATCAAAAAATATAAACAGTATCATTTTAAATGACTTTATACAATTCCTTTTAGAGAGATGCAACAAATTCCAATATGGAAGACATTTTCTGTTTGTTTGGTTTTGCTGTGAAGGTTCTTTTCAATGGAGTTCTTGAATATGAACTTTGGATACTTGCCTGATTCTTTCCTTAAGTTTGATAGATAGGGGGGAATTATTTGGGCAAAGAAAATGTCAGCTTTTAAGGTTTTTGGATACTCCTTGTCAGAGAGGTGATTCTAGGAAACCACCTCACCTGTACGGCAGGTCATATTGGTTTGCAGATATGAGTGTGGGCAGGGTAGAGGTCGTGTGGAGAGAGAAGTTTAACACTCAGTGCATTTCCCATTGTTTATCTTACTGTAGTCTGCTCTTTTGAGTTCTGTGGGCTATAAGGGAGGCTTGTGGGTTGAGATCCAGCTCTTATTTTAGAGCAAGGCTGCAAAACACCTGAAACCCGACGTTTGCTTTAGTGTTAAGGAGATAAGTTTGCATTCAGCACAATTGACTGGGATAAAAGCTGTGAGTTCCAGAGTGCTGTGTCCTGTGTGTGGAGGGCAAGGAGAAAGAATTCACCTTGTGACTTGTAGTTCCCTGAATCAAGGGCTATTTGTTCAATAAGGAATACAGAGGAATAAAAACCTGCTTTTGAGATGCTCAGGGAGAAGAGAAAGCCAGGTGATGTGGGGGACTGTTTGATCTTGGCAGGAAGAACGAACATTGGAGTAAAAGCTTACATTTGGGAAACTGACTTTTATGGTGCTTTGCAGATGTATTAAAATTCTTGAACTCAATGTGTCAAAAAAATCTCTTTTCAATGTGAAAAATAGCAGTTGCTGTCTTCCCCTCATTCCTCCTGCCATGCTTCTGCTCTTATTTGCCTTTTGACTCCCACACTGCCAGTGCTGCTGCTGGATGGTGAAGGGCCAGTCAATGTCACTTGTTGGTTCTAATGCTTAGTTGGAGGAAGCACAGCCTTTCTGGATAAGGATGGCCAAGACACTATCTGAGACCATGTGTCCTGGTTTGCTTGGTCCTCGAGGAAGGAATGAAACTGGCTTTTTAATGAGTTCTCTAGTAGGATTGCCTCTTGTGAAGAAAGAAGAGGGAGGTAGTTTAAAACAATTTTCTGGCCATTCCAATCCATTCTCCAACTTATGAGCTGGATTTCTCTAAAAGGAGGTTTGGATCAGTGTTATGCCAAAAGGAAAAACAGGACTTGAGTCAGAAGTTTTGGCCCTAAAAGAACCAATAGGATGACTTTGTCCAAGTCATTGAACTGTTCTGTGTCTCAAAGTCTTACTCTGTCTTATGGTGATTGTTGAGGTTGTTTATGACACTCAGATAGACTCTGATATACAGTCCCTGAAATCCACAGTAGAAGATGTCTGTCACAGGTGTCTGTTCCATGATTCTTTCTTTGTTACTCTTGCAGGACATTGTTAATATATTTTATCACACTGACTATGGATGTGCTTTGTAGTGTATGTGTGCTTATGTGTGCATAAATGCAGTGTTATTTAGTGAGGAAATAAATAAATTCTTAGGTTTAAGAAGTGTAATCTGGTAGAAATACATCTGTATCTATCTATCACTTGATTGATGTACACCTTCCTGTTGGAATTCAGGGCTCCCTGTTCCTTCTATCTTGTAGCTCTGTCATGCCCTTGATCTTGGGTAAGATAGACAATGTAGTCAGAAAACCCAGGATGATAGCTGAGGAATTCATACATGTTTCTTCAGCATCTAGTTCACAACTGACTTATGTATCTTCTCATATCTCTGTGGTGACCTGCGGAAAAACAGACAAATATGAATGTATGTGGAACATTTGATTCTTTCACATTGGAGGTCTCTGTAAAGGCTGATTGTCCTTCCTATGTCTGAGCACCCATAGAACTCACAATGCAGGTGTTCAGTCTGATAAGATTTCTAGCATCTCAACACTAAATGTCTGGAAATTTAGCCCCATCCTATACATTTTCACAGAGTACTATGAAAATAATGCCTATTTTTTTTTTTAAATTCAAGCACTGGGCGTACAGCTAAAACCAGGATCTATAAACCAGAGAATGTAGATCTATTCCTGCTCTCTGATCATGTTTCCAAATGAAGTCGCATGGGAGTGAAGCCATGTCCATTCATTTACATATTATCAGTAGTAGTTTTGTGCCAACAATGACAATGTGCCATAAGGTGACTTAAATCTGCGAAGACTTAAAATTCACTAGAATTCAGACCTTGTTGCCTCCTGATATAGAGAGAGCATGAGATGGTAGACTTCAATAGAAACATTTGTTTATTTCCCTAGAGATAGCATAGGCAGGTCATTGCTTTGAATGTGACCGTTGACTAGTGTTCGAAGATTCATGCTCTTAATACAGCATAGTGTTTAATGGCATACCAGTCACTTGATGAGTACAAAGACCATATGCTTGGAGTATCTGAGATTTATTGATTTATTTATGCATTGAGTATCTGAGGACATTGCTCATGAAATTTCCTCAGAGATAATTTTTTTTGCAAAAAATGTAGTACAGCTAATTTGTAGAAGCATGTTGAATGAATATACAAGTGAATATGATAATGCTTTTGAAAGTTAAAGGGGTCTCACAAATCATAGTTTGCTATTACTTCCATTTTTTTTAATTATATTTCAGGAAATAGAGAAAGTCCTTCTCTGACTCTGGGAGAATAACCTCTCAGCCCTAAGATGCTCATTAGAAGCTTCTATCCTGCTGGTGTGTGATTGATTGCCTCTCTCTTCTTCTTGGTGAGTTCATTGTCACAAATAGAAAAGAATAGCATATGTGTGTATTTGTGTGTGTGTGTGTGTGTGTGTGTGTCTTAAAGAAGCGCAAAGGTGTTACAGACGTGCTGACCAACAAATAGTAAAAAGGAATTTGATAGCTCAGTACATGGTCTGAAATCAAAGGACTTTGGGCACTTACCTGCCTTGGACTCAGAACACAACTAATTTTGCTAAAGGTTGAATCTCTGCAGGTACAGAACCTAGTAGAATTGGAAGCTTCATTTGGACCTGGAGGGCTTTTCCCTGATGTAACTGAAAAACTTGATAGAATGTCTATCTGAGAGCCTCAGATAAACCTCAGATGTGCTTATTATTTTTATAAGAACTTTTTTTGTCCAAATTAAAAATATTGCGATCAGACACATACAACCAGTTTTTCCATAATAAACGTCTAAAAAGGTGTAGTTCAGTAGTATCAAGCACATTCAAAATTTGACCAACCAACCACCCATCCATCTCAAGTAGTCTTTACATCTTGCCAAAGGTTTATTTGTTGACCAACAAATTCTTCTCTGTCCTCAGACCTTGGCAACTACTATTCTTTGTTTCTTTGGGTTGGACTTTAGGTTTATATAGTATAAGCATGGTTGTACTGCAGTGTTTGTTTTTAAATAAGTAACCGTCCTTATGATTGTGACGTGAGATCTCATCATAGGTTTGATTTGCATTAATGATTAGGGAGGTGAGGAATTTTCATCTACTTATATTTCTTATTTAGAGAATTTTCAAGTGAATTGATTATTTTAATATTTTGTTTTCTGATTATTAGATTTAGAAGTTCATTATATTTAAGGTATTAATCTCTTAGAGATGTGTGACTTGCAAATATTTTCTCCAGTACTGTTGACTGTCATTTTACTCTGTTAATAATATCATTTTAGTTTGATTTTGGGCCATGTCTAGCTGTGTTCAGGGCTTTCTCGGGGCATCACTCCTGTCAGTGCTTTGTGGTACTACACAGGGTGCTGGGGGATAAATCTGGGTTGGCTGCAAGCAAGGCATACAACTTACTTGCTGCACTACATATGTCTCCAAAGTCTATTGATAGTATCTTAATTACTTAAAAAATCAAAATATGTCTGGAAGCTCTTTGAAGGATGTCTGGAAGCTCTTTCAAAGAAGTTCTTTGAAGATGAGCATGTGATTGGGACTGGGGTGATAGAACAGCAGATAGGGTGTTTACTTCACATGCAGCTGACCTGGGTTCAATATCTGGCATATCTTATGGTACACTAAGCCCACCAGAAATAACTCCTGAGCACCACCATGTATAGCCCAAAAACAAACAAAAAAAGAATCTGTGGTATATTTAAATTTTTCTTTATTTTATTTTTTGTTTGGGGGCCAAACTTGGGGTTACTCCTGGCTCTGCACTCAGAAATTACTCCTGGAAAGCTAGGAGAACCATAGGGAATGCTGGGGATCTAACCCAGGTCAATCATGTACAAGGCAAATGCCCTACCCACTGTGCTATTTCCCCCAGCCCTAATGTTTTCTTAATTTGTTTAATTTGGTGGTGAGATAGTTACATTTTGAGTTGGTAAAACAAAACAAAAAAAAGAAACAAACAAAAACATCCTTGTAAATTAAAATTAGTATACAACACTTACATATTCATTGTTATTGGAAATGTAAAATGGTATGACTGCTTTGGAAGGAAGTCAGGGTTTTCTTTCAAAATTAAACCTACTCTTGACTAATGCAGTTGCCATATTTAAACCATAGACAGCTCCATAGACTTGACTTAACGTTTCTCAAACTGAGTCATGAAAGATTATGGCTGCACCAGCTCATGTCGCAGAAAGTTGGTCATCTTGGAAAGAGAGGGTGGGCTAAACCCCACTCTGCCAAAACCACACTTACTGCCTCCATTACCCATAATAACCATTTCCCTGATGGTCCTGCCTCATTACTGCTACCCTCTAAAATTTTTTGGGGGAACACCAATCTGATCATACTTCAGGTATGCTGGATTTGGGGCTGATATCACCAGGGACTTTGGGAGTGAGTACAGGCACCCTCCCCTCCATATTTTCCTTCTTCCAGGAAGCCTGCCAGCTAAGTATATGCTCCTACATGTTGTAGTATCAGTAATATTGCTTTGAGTTTCTGAACAACTTCGATGCTGTCATCCTTAAATGAATACCCTGATTTAACAGAATGGACAGCTAAAAACAAGAACATACTAAATCTTCTGCCATTGTATTAATGATTTCATTGGAGATACAATAATTTTTACAAATATACTTGCTACTGTGTTTTTTATTTTTCTTTCTTTTTTCTTCTCTTCCATTTTAATAACTTTGCTTGTTTATAACTTTCTTATTTATTTGTTTGTTTATATCATAAACTTATTTATAAATAACCATGTTATTTATAACTTATCACTTTCCCCTTATCTGGAAACAAATGTATTATGACCAACTATGTCAACTATGTGATGCATTTTCTTTAAATAAATAAAGAAAAAAGAAAAATAATTAACTCTCTCTTACCATATAATTGAGCAACTGTGCTCCTTCTAATTTACCAAAATAAGTTGAAAACAGTAAATTCACCCTCCCTCACACCTCTATTTATTGCAGCACTACTTACGATAGACAGACTCTGAAAAAAAAAACCAAGAGGCCCTTCAACAGATGAATGGCTAAAGAAACTGTGGTACATATACACAATGGAATATTATGCAGCCGTCAGGAGAGATGAAGTCATGAATTTTTCCTATACATGGATGTACATGGAATCTATTATGCTTAGTGAAATATGTCACAGAGAGAGATAGGCATAGAATAGTCTTACTCATCTATGGGTTTTAAGAAAAATTAAGGACATTATTGTATAATGCCCAGAGACAATAGAGATGAGAGCTGGAAGAATCGACTCACAATCTGAAGCTCTTACCAAAGAGTGGTGAGTGCAGTTAGGGAAATAACTACACCAACAATTATCATGACAGTCTAGATGAGTGAGAGAAGTAGAATGCCTGTCTTGAATACAGGCAGGGGTTGGGAAGAAGTGGGGAGACATTGGTGGTGGGAATGTTGCCCTGGTGAAGGGGGGTGTTCTGTTTATGACTGAAACTCAACAACATTCATTCTTGTAATCATGGTTCTTAAATAAAGATTTTATAAAAAAAAAAAAAAGAAAACATAGTAAATTCAAACCAGTCCTTGGGTTTTTGTAGTTTTATTATGACTGTTAAAAATTTTGAAGTGACAAAGATGTCATTTAGGGGATGAATGAATAAACAGTTGTACATATATGCAATAGAATATTACTTATCCTTAAAAAAGAAATTCTCACACTATGAAAAATAAGACATGTAGGGACTCAAATGCATATTAATAAGTTAATAAAAACAAATGGAAAAATACTGTATGGATCCAGCTATGTAATATTTACTGCACAGATAGTAAAAGTGTCAGAGATGGAGCAATAAATTAGTGGAGCATGAAGGATTTTTAGGCCAGTGTAACTATGCTGCATAATGCTAAAATGGAAAATTCATGTCATTATATGTATAAAAAACTCCTTAAATGTACACCAAGAGCAATCTGTAATGTAAACCATGAACAAGAGGTGAAGGTGCCATGCCATGTAGTAACACCCATTTTACAACCACTCTGGTGGCAAAATGTTGATAATGGGGGAAATTAGGCATGTGTGGGAGTATAAATGCATATAGAAAAACCTATGAAGAATTCTGTCACTTTTTGAGGAGCCTAAATATGCTTGAAAATAAGATGGTTAAGACATATAACATGAATATAGAAAGTTAATACAACACACTGATTGATATAATTCCACAAATTAAATACGCTTCTGAGCTAGTTTGTAGATTAAGAAACAGAACATCAGTAGTCCTCAAATGACTTCAAATGCACAAAAATCCTCTTTTGTACAAATTCACAAATTTTTCTCTTTCAGCAATAGCAACTTTATTGGTGGACATTTTTTTAGCTTTTCCTGTTTTTGACATATATACATATACATATATATATATCTGTGTGTATGTATATATGTTCATGTATCATGTCTTCGTTGAGTCTGGTTTCTTTTGTGTAATAATTTAAAATGTCAGTCTATTCACCCATGTTATATCTCACATCCTGAGATTCTCTAAAAGCCTCTAACTCTCTAAAACTTACAACTTGACCCTGTCTCAGGAGATGTAGCTTTGCTCCTGGCAGAAAGGACCATTGTGCCTCGATCAGACTGTGTTTAACACTAGTGAGAATTTAGCCAAGTTCAGTTCTTCAGCACAGAATTTGATCATTCTTGTAACTTTCTTGTAATAATTCTTGCAAAGGGTTATTAAAAAGAGACTTTGTTCTTGTGTTTGCATTTAAAAATTTTTCTTTATACAATGCATCAATCCCCAATAGGGACATATATTTTTTGACTTGTAAAGAAACAATGAAGAATCCAAATTAATGATAAATAGAGATGTTAGGGACTCTTGTACAATAAACTATGCAAAAGTTATTTTGCAGTGAAAACTTTTGCTGCTTTAAAAAAGCAGCCAATGATCTTAACAATGTAGAACATCCCTTAAAGATGAGCTTTCTAGACTATTGTGCCAATTGCTGAATGTGCTGAACCTTTCTTTCATCATTGCCCTCCAGACTTGAAGCACCTCAAAAGGACATAAAAGAAATCTTTAGGGGAGAAAAAAAACATGACAAAATCAGACAATTTTTAATTTAGAAACAATGATGAATGCAGTTGTGTTAACTTTTTGAAAAAGAAAAACCTAATGAAAGCATTGTGATTTACAAAGTTATTCATAATTGAACTATCGACCAGGGGTGGCGAACAAGTTCAACACAAAGAGCTAAAATTTTAAACTGTGAGAGTCAGAGAGCCACGTCACACAGTGATCTGCCAAAACAGACAAACACACAAACGTATCTAATTTTAAGAATAATATATTAAACATATATTGCATTTTGCCATTTTGATTGAGGGTCAAAATCCTGCAGTGATGGTGAGGGTGTGCTGCGTCCTCCACACTCAGAACTAACGGCAAGATGTGACCCAACATGTGACACACGGGTTCCCCCCCACCCTCGCTTGCTGGCCCATGCAATTTTTTCCGAGGGATGGGAGACAGGATGACGCAGCCTGGCAGGACTCCGCGCTCAGAGATCTCTCCTCAGAGGTCCCTCCTCAGAAGCAGCAGAACAAAATCCAAACTTGGCAAAGAGCCACAGTATACAAAATAATGAGAAGAGGCAAAGAGCCGCATTCATTTTGGCCAGGTGCTTCATGCGGCTCGAGAGCCTCGTGTTCACTATCCCTGCTTTAGACACACAATGCTTCAGCAGTAATCCTACCACCAGTGTCAACCTCCCTTCACCAATGTTCCCAAAGTCCATACCATGCCACTATACTGCTCAAGCCTGCCATCACACCAGGCCTGTTTTTAAGTTTTGTTGCTAGAGTTTGGGTCTCATGATTTCATTGTTGTTGACTGTAGCTTAGATATTTAGTTCTGTCCTTTTTAACTCCACCAATGCACCTGAGTCCCCTTGGGCCTTGTTGCACATTGTTTCAATTTGTCTTCTCTTCCTCCTCTCCATACCATTCCTTATCCTCAATATATTCTAGGAATGTTCTTTACAACCTCCATTTATACCACCATTTAAATGCATGGAATATTACATAACTCTGAGGAATGATGCAATCATGCAATTTTCTGCAATATGGATGGTACTGGAAGGTATGTTAAATGAAGTAACTAAGGAAAAGAATGATAAATACAGGGTGATATCATTTATATATGGTATTTAGAATAACTTCATTAAGGAATGCAATGAGAATGACTTTTTAAATTTCATTAATAACAAAATCAAGCTTTCATTAATGGGAAGGGAAGAGAAGAGAAGGGGGAAAGGGATAACACAAACCTTTCTGTTTACTCCCAAGCCTGCTAGTTATATAGATCATGAAAAACAATCTTTGAATCCCTTCCCCCATTTCCTATTTCTTAGCTGCTTGGTCAGAATAAATCTTTAACATATGTTGAGTTAAATAGTTACACCCATCATAAAATAATTAGCACTATGTACTAATCTTAGAAGTATCAGTAGTGAAAAACGAGAATTGGAGTTCAGGGTGACCAAGTGTCAGCAAGTACATCAAGGAGGAAGTGAAGCTTGAATAGGACCCTGCAGGATGAATAAGAGGAGGCAAAATGGAGTGGAGGGTGTTTCCATGGCAGAGTAGCACATTCACCATACTGGGAGTGCACCAAATAACTTATGCTTGTTTGTAGGTAGGAAGAGGTATGGCAAGTAGAGTTAGACTGCAGAAGAAATTCTTCTTGTACAGCCAAGGTTCCCAAATTCAGTTGCCCTACCACACCCTTGAAAAAAAATCATAGTAAGGGAATAACTAATGACCAAAGGCAACAGAACTTGAGAGCTGCTCTATAGAACTGACCTTATTTTGGTAGGGAGATTGGCAAGGTGTTTAGGGAGATATCTTGTGATAGTGGTGGAAGGAAGCAGTCACTCTAGAAAAAAGTTTCATGTGAGGCACCCTATCATTAACAGTATTGTAAATTGAGGTAAATAAAAGTTATGACAAATCATTCAAGGTCCTAAGAGATGGTACAGTGGGTAAGGTGCTTGCCTTGCATGGGGTCAGTCCTGGTTCAGTTTCTGGCATCATTTATGGTCCTCTGAGCACTGCCAGGAATAATACCTGAGCACAGAGCTAGGGGGAAGCTCTGAGCACTGCCAAGTTTGGCCCAAAATGCACACACACA
>PVKC010028583.1:0-15424 GCA_004027635.1 Crocidura indochinensis
CCTCCTCCATCTCCTTGTCTCCATGAAGTTTGTCTCTGGTTCACTTCTCCCGTACATTTTTAACACTCCACTGTCAGTGACTGTTTCATAAAGATGTTTGTTTCCTTCCTCTTATTTATTTTTATTTTTTTGGGCTTGGGGCCACACCCGGTGACTCTCAGGGGTTACTCCTGGTTATGTGCTCAGAAATCGCTCCTGGCTTGGGAGACCATATGGGATGCGGGGGATCAAACCCAGGTCTGACCTGGGTCAGCCGCGTGCAAGACAAATGTCTTACCATTGCGCCACTGCTCAGGCATCGTTTTCTTCCTCTTATTACTCCTTCATCCATGTAATCCCGAGGGATAAAAGAGAATTTATGCTTTGATGGCCTATAAAAGTCTTGTTTTCCAACTAGAATCTTTAGACCTAAAAATTACATAGCTACTTTTGTGCCATCCCAAACTGTGTGACAGAAACAGCACAAAAAGTATATCTTCTATCTCTTCTTTTTTTTTTAAATAATATTTTTATTTAAACACTTTGGTTACAAACATGATTGTGATTGTGTTTCAGTCATATAAGAGGACACCCCCCATCACCAGTGCTACATTCCCACCACCAATGTCCCAAATATCCCTCCTTCCCACATCTTCTATCTCTTCTATCTTCTCATGCAGGTGACTGTCACAGTGGAAAGTCATTGATGCTGGTTTCTTTTCTTTTTCTTTCTTTCTTTTTTTAATTTTATACTTTATTGATTGGTTGGTGGGCCACACCAGCGACGCTCAGGGTTTACTCCTGACACTGCACTCAGAAATTGCCCCTGGCAGCCTAGGGAATCATATGGGATATCGGGAATAGAACCAGGTCCCTCCTGGTTGGGCCACATGCAAAGCAAATGGCCCACCATTGTGCTAGCTCTCCGGCCCCACAGTTTTTGTTTTCATAGTTTATTATCCTCTGCTTTCTAGAACTGTTTTTCTGCACAACAGTACATTTTTGCTTTCTTTTCTCTTTTTTAAAAGTTTTTGGATCACATCTGAAATGCTTAGGGGCTATTTCTGACTCTGCACACAGGAATTACTATTGGGGTATAATCATTGGGGTGAATTACATATGGTGTGCTGAGGATAGAACTAATGTTGGTCATTTGCAAGATAAGTGCCCTATTGCAATACGATCACAACAGCCCCTTAAAAATACAGTTCTGGCTTTTACTAATTTTTTGTATCCCTTCCTGATACTATTGATTCTCCTTTGGCTAGGCAGTGTTAGGAAATGTAAGCCACATAAGGAAACGGCAATGAGTATAACAAGTTCTAACTGGAGCAACCACTGAGGAGAAGACTTGCATATAGGATGGCATCAATTTATCTTCATCACACCAAATATGAAAACTAAACTTTAAAAGTTTATACAACAATAGCTATATTTATGATACACTTAACATGGACAAAGTATTGTGCTAAATGATATAATTATATTTTCTCACTTACTTTTCACAATAGTGCAATAAGAGAGCATACTTTTATTTCCAATTGCACTGAGAAGCTGGAGTGATAGTGCGGTGGGTAGGATGCTTGCCTTGCATGAGACTGATCCAGGTTTGATTCCCGGCATCCCATATAGTCCTTTGAAGTATTGCCAAGAGTAATTTCTGAGTGGCAGAGTAAGAGTAACTCCTGAGCAATGCTGGACGTGTCTCAAAAACAAAAGAAAACAACTTATAGCTGAAAGAATTGATTTTTTTAGGGTAAAATTTGTAGCTCAGTTAATGTAAAGCCTAGGCATTCAGTAGCTTGATTTTTTAGGGTAAAATTTGTAGCTCAGTTAATGTAAAGCCTAGGCATTCAGTAGCTTGAACATCATTTTTATAGATAGCCATCCCCAGTCTACCAAATTTGTCTGTTCTTTTTTTCCCAATTCTCTAAACACAACATCAAAGATAAGAGGGATTAAACTTGAACTGTCATCCTAAAAGGGAGAAAATTCATGCTACTATGGTTGACCTCAGTAACTGGACCATAAGAAGGAGTAAAGCCACAAAGAATGCTGTTAATCTGACCTTTGAAATAGAGATTACCTAAAATGCTGGAGGACTTGTTATAGCCACTTTCCTCGTTTCCTTCACTGAGAGATCCCAGACACTTAGAACTAAACTCACTTTATTCTAAGTGGCCAGAAAACATGATCAAGGAACTCTAGGAGATTAAGATTGGCCCTTAGTAAGCCTGAATATCAGAAAGGAAAGAGGCTTTTTAATAGAATGAGATGACAGGATTTTTGTACAACTTTTCACCATTTTTGCACCACTTTTCAGTTTCAGTAGATTTTCTTCCCTTTAGCCTGTTCCAATACATTCTGTTTACTTACCCTGAACTCTCTCTACTGCTTAATTGCTGTTTATTAATAAACTCTACTTTCTTATCATACTTCTCTGCTTCCTCATAGTTTTGGTTTATATAACCTTCCACAACCTCTATTCTATTGTATGGCATCCTTTCAACTTTAGTTTCTCTGGCTAACTGCCCACTTTATCTCCCTGTCTTCTAATTCAGTCCCATAAAGAAAATCTGATTGACCAAGTTTTTGTTTGTTTACTTTTTCCTCTTAATCTCTGGCTTTGGGAGGAATAACCCTAATATCAGGGCCCAACCCTGACCCAATCAAGAGTTATCCCTAGGTAAAGACCAATTTAGCTCTACTTCTCAGAGCAGGGGGCTGTGGGTGGGGTAGTTTCATCTTGAAGAGGAAGTTGGGTGTGGTGGCACTTTGTTGACATATCCAGTATAGGAGTGCCCCTGGGAGCCCATCTCTCAGGTCTGAAAGATGGCTTAGTAGCTTAAGATCATTTTTATAACAGACATTCTCAGGAAAGCCTTAGACACAAAGAGCTGGTAACTTACTGTATTTGGAATTTTTTTTTTGGTTGCCATCACCTTGCAAGCTTCCTTCTGGGACTACCTTGGTTTGTCAACCAGTTTGAAGTTGGCTTGCTTCTGGACTCTATCTTCTATTTAGGTGAGTTGATTGCTAAGTTGACTCTTGGATAAGGTGGATGTTTGGTTTCCATTGTGATTTTGGTTCTGCTTTTCAGTTTGCCTAGATGGCCTTATTTCTAGTCCATTTGTCTTTTTCTTTCCTACTAACTCTCAACTCCAAGTTATCATTTCCCTGAAAGGCTTTTCCTTTTCAGTTCCCCCACCAACACATTCATAAAGGAATGATGCTAAGAAATAGATGGTGGTTTCAGTGTGAGTAGTTTTGGAGGAATGGTGGGGACAGAAACCAGAACTTGAGGAAGTGGAAATAAGTGAATATAAATCTAAACTTCTGCGACATTTATATGAACAGAATGGGAAGAAAACAGTTACAGGCCAAGAGGTCTTTTTTTCTTAAGACTTTGTTTCTGATAAACTAGCATTTTGAAACATTTTTGAAAAGAAAATTTCAAATACCCTTATCAATCTCCATAATTCAACTACCTACATAATCATGATTGTTACTGGATCAAAGAATTATGATAGGCACTTTACAAATAGTGATCCTGCTTGCTATGGTACACAAAGTCCTGTGAGGCTAGGACTGAGGCAGAAACATCCTTGATGCTGAATGTGACTACATCCCTTCGAATTGAGCAATACTTAGCATGCATTGATTTACAAAGAGGTTAACAGGCTTGTTTGGGGGAAAACCCCACCTCAAATCTTGGCTCTGGTAGGGTTTTATTCATGCATAGAAATATCATGGAAACTGGAGATCTAGCAACATACTGAAGCTATGTTTTGTACACAGCAAAATCAGATTTGATCCTTGGACACTTGATGATCACTATAGTATCAGTAGGACAAACCTAAGCACAGAGTTAAGATTAATCTCTGATCAGCCCCCTCCACAAAAGACTAATTTGGGGTGGAGGGTATTCCAGAGTCAGGCAGAGTGTTGACAAATATAGAGGGTCCCCAGAGAGCATTGCTTATCGAGAAAGGCTCCAGCAATGGTCAGGTAGGACTTTGGTCCTGGAAGGCCACAGCCAGTGTTACCATCAAAGAACGATGTCTATAACACATTTTTTTCTAGACCATATCTGCCTAGAGGAAACAAAAAGGGTCTGTCTGTAATGAAAGTGCCACTTCAGGAAACTGTAACACCAGTGAGCATATCAACTGGTGGGTAACTGAAAGTAGCGTGCTGGACAGCTTTCACTTTGAAAACTGACAGGCATCAAAGAAACTATCCTAAATTCACAAAACCAGCATCCTAGCGTGGTAGGCTGACTTGAATCATTTAGTAACACTCTGCTTTGAGCATGAATGCTGACAAGTATGAACTCTCTTACTTCCTGTTTTTCTAAAGCATAGTTGTGTAGGGGAACAGAACAGGGTTCTGCATGAGGCATTGGTATGTACCCCTAGCTTATGGATAGAGAGTGCTGTTAGAATCAACCTCATGGGCTGGAGAGATAGTTGTTCGGCCTTTGCCTTGTATATGACTGAACCAGGAGGGACCTGGTTCAGTTTCTAGCATCCCATGTGGTCCCCCAGCCTGCAAGAAGCGGTTTCTGAGTGCAGAGCCAGGAGTAATCCTTGAGCGCTGCTGGATGTGGCCCAGAAACCAATCAAAGAGTCAATCAATAAATAAAGCTTTAAAAAAATAGAATAAGCCTCTTGAGGTCTAGCTAAGTTACTTGTAATAGTAAGTGATGGTATGACTAATAGATCTAAACTTCTTCGACATTTATATGAACAGAAGGGGAAGAAAACAGTTACAGGTCAAGAGGTCTTTTCTCCTTAAGACTTTGTTTCTGATAACCTAATATTTTGAAATATTTTTTAAAAGAAAATTTCAAATACCCTTATCATTCTTCATAATTCAACTAACTACATAATTATGATTGTTATTTGGTCCTCTACCCCAAACAATGCCTTAACAAGACTACCCTGTGTGAAACTGAACAGTAATTGAAACAATGTCATTCAGTATAGCTTTCCCCAGCCATATGCAAGGCAAACGCCATACCATTGTGCTATCTCTCCTGTTTCTAATGAATTATTTTTTGATTTTCAAAAATATTTAGGGGAGGATGAGAGCTATTAAGATTTTAAATTATCATCTGGATTTATAACCTGGGAAAATAGGGTATTTTCTTACATTTATAGTTACTCTATAAGGTACATTCTATAGTATACCTATTTTACAGATAGAAAACTGAGGATTAGAGAAAAAGCAACTTGCCTTGGGTCCCATAGATAATAAAGTTCAGAGTGAGTAAAAAATATGTTAAGTTAGAATGTAAGAAGTATTGACATACTGGAGGCATGTGTTAATATAAAACCTTGATAGAGTAGAAACAGGATTTTTTAAAAAAAAAAGTGAAAAATAAGTGGAGATCATAAGGGATTAATTTGTGATTAGAAATTGCAATAGAGGGGGCCGGGCAGTGGCGCTGGAGCTAAGGTGCCTGCACTAACCTAGGATGGACCGCGGTTCGATCCCCCGGTTCCCCATATGGTCCCCCGTGCCTGCCAGGAGCGACTTCTGAGCGAATAGCCAGGAGTAACCCCTGAGCGTCGCCGGGTGTGGCCCAAAAACCAAAAAAAAAAAAAAAAAGAAATTGCGATAGAGGGGCCCGGGAGATAGCATGGAGGTAAGGCATTTGCCTTTCATGCAAAAAGGTCATTGGTTCAAATCCCGGTGCCCCATATGGTCCCCCGTGCCTGCCAGGAGCAATTTCTGAGCATGAAGCCAGGAGTAACCCCTGAGCATTGCCGGGTGTGACCAAAAAAAAAAAAAAAGAAATTGCAATAGAAATATAGAAGACTGAATCTAATGACTATTAGATGTCCATGAAAAATAGAGATCTATTTTATGGAAGAGGTAACTATGACCTATAGAAAGAGAAGATTGGCTAGCTACAAGTAAGGAAAACAGATCAAGTCAAGTTCTTGCAGCTTGGACCAAATCTATGGTCAAATTATATTAATGTGTATTTCATATTTGAATTGATCTACAAAACAGATGAGAGGAAAACATTTTATGGCAAAAAGCTAAAATTGAGTCATACATGGAGAAGTTTCTAGTAGTAACGTCAATGCCTGAGTCAAGAAGCAGTGTAAAACTCTGGGGAGAGGTGATTTCCATTCCTAACCCTGGGTTCTGAGTCATGAATTCCTGGACAATGAAGACAGTCTTGAAAAAGAAGGAAAGGTACCCTTTGGAAAAGGGACCATTTGGAATTCAAATGATTTAAGAAGACCTCCCTCTCCATATTTCTCCTCATTGTGGCCCAATGCAGTTTTTGCAGACAATACTGTGATCCTATTCAAGGGTGGAAGTTGAACTAGGAAATGATGGAATAGAGGGTCACTTATGGTAGTCATCTACACATCTTAAGAGAAAGGTAGGGAAATCAAAGATTAATGCATACCTGTTATCTCGGTAGTTAAAAGCATCAAACTTTATATATGTTGTGGCTGTGGGAATAAGTACCTATTTGTTCATTCAATCAATATTTACCGAGTAAAATTTATATGTCAGGCACCATGCCAGACACTTGGCAAGGTGCTGGGAATCAAACTATGAATAAACTATTTCCTGATTTCTCCCTCTCTCTCTGGACAAAGAATTGGAACAAGGTCTGGCTCTCAAGAGCACAAAGCCTGGCTACTTGGCAGAAGGCAGGCAACACCTAAGGCAAAGTGGTCAGGTTAGGAATAACACAATCTGCTGATAAACTACTTATATTGTTCAGGGATTTTTTTTTATCTTACTTTCTTTGTTCAAACTAGTGTTGTTGAGTTATTTTGGTAAAGCAATTTCATGTTTTTCTTGTCATTTCTTGACGTGTGCTATGACATTTGGGGGGAGGGGAATTGTTCATTTTCACTCCCAAGAACAACCACACACCTGGATTACTAGGCTTGACAATCACTAAGGACATTTTAATCACTCAGGAGAAAGAGTAGAAAGTACAGGAAAAGGCAAAACCCACTATTCCCTTAATGGGTGGCTAAACCGTAAATCACAGTGGAGGAGTCACAGTGAGGTATATGGATTTTAAATCTAGAGAGATGATTTTACCAACAGACCTTTATGACACAACCTATTGCAATCACTAAATTCATGAGGGCAACCTGGCAATGAATTTTCTTGATTAGGATATGTATCCTATTTCCATTAGCCTGCAATTAAACCTGTAGTCTACCTGCATCTTCATTCATTTTCTCCTAGGCAAGAATTTTCCTCTAAATTCTTGCAAGGGAATGGAAAAGTTCAGATTATTAAACAGATGGAGATAAACATTCAAATACTTGTCTGCCGGGTTGGATTTGTTTTCCCTAATAATAAAGTCGTTTGACTATAAGATTTTTATTTATTTATTTTTATTTTTGGGTCATACCTAGTGACGCTCAGGGATTACTCCTGGCTATGCGCTCAGAAATCGCTCCTAGCTTTGGGGACCACATGGAATGCTGGGGGTTTGAACCGAGGTCTGTCCTGGGCTAGTGCACTCAAGGCAGATGCCTTACCGCTGTCACCACTGCTCCAGCCCCGATTATAAGATTTTTTATTAGTTTTTTCATCTTGAATTTTATCTCTCTATCTAAACAAACATATGCATTTGATTCCAGATGCTGGAAGTCAATGCATCCATATACATGTACATATGTACATATATACATGTATATAGTATATGTACATACATGTATAAGTATATATAAATTTTTATTAGGGCTCCAAAATGGTACTCGGGGTACCTTGGATTTTGCCAGGAAAGGAAGGCTACTCAACGTAAAGGTCTGACGACATGGCGCTGCTTGGACTTGGAGTCTGGGGTCACCCCATCTGTGCTTAGACACCTCCATGCCTACACCCAGAGAAGTTCAGGGGGCCATGTGGTACTAGGGATTGAAACTGGGATCAGCTTTGGTCAAGGCATAAGCTTTGACCCCTGTAACATCTCTTCAGCCTTCAAAATACATTAATTTAAAAACACATTACACCAGTTGAAAGGGAAAAACATGAAAAAGAAGAAGAGAAGGAGTTGACAGGAGTGCTTACTTTTAAACTAAATATAGCTATGTGTATAAATGTAGTTATGTGTCTGCCTAAAAAGACATAACTTTATGTCTAATATAAATTTCTGCCTAATACATCTGTGGATACCAGAAGGCAAAATATTTTAGAAGTCACTCAAAAACTGATCTATATCTGTGCTCTGTGTTATTTTAGTTTTTTTTTTTTTTTTTTTTTTGGCTTTTGGGTCACACCCGGCAGTGCTCAGGGGTTACTCCTGGTTCCATGCTCAGAAATTGCTCCTGGCAGGCACGGGGGACCATATGGGGCACCGGGATTCGAACCAATGACCTTTTGCATGAAAGGCAAACGTCTTACCTCCATGCTATCTCCCGGGCCCCATTATTTTAGTTTTAATACTGTATATTCCATTAACAGTTTGAGCCTTTCATGGCGATGAGACATTTTTTAAGACAATCAATCTTAATATTTGGTTCATTTGTATGCCTATTCTTTGCCAGGCATTTTCCTATTCACTTTAAATGTGTTGACTTATCCAAACACTACAAAACCCCCCTGAGGTACATTTTATGGTTTTTAATTTACAGGGGAGGATATTAAGTCCAGAAGTGAGTGCCTTACTCTTCAGATCTTGACATCAGTAGTCAGACCAGGATACTTGATTCCAGAGGTCACCCTGTACCTATCCTGCATGCTACATTGACTCTGCAATCTTAGAAATCCTAGCATGTGTCTCCAAACAAATGGTTTATTAAAACAACCTTAGATGTTTCAATGTTTTGGAAGCCATATATGGGGTGGCCATCGAAACTTGCTAACTCCTTTTCTAAAAGTGACAAGATTCATTTCTTTTTAATCACCTTTGCAGCTCTCTTTTTGCACAGGGGGTAATTGTTTGGATAAAAACAAAATAAGTATAGGATTACTCCTGTGAGAACAAATGGTTTGGGGCCATTCTTCCCTAGGCAGGGCAAACATTCCAGAAGCTTGTTTTTAAGCATATCAGTTGCCACCATGTGAAGGCCATTGACATGCCAATGAAATTAATATTTTATAAGATTCTGAAATGTTTTTATTTAGATGCATAAACATTTTTCTAGACAGTAAGAAGTATCTTTTATTTTTCTTATCTGCATTTTTCATAGGTAAATAATTTCCTCCCCTTTCTTCCAAATTTGATACAAGACTAGCTTTTCACACTTGATACCCTTAAGAAAAAAAATGGAGAAAGCATTTGGGTTTATTTGATATTGATTAAGGTTATTGTAACTCTTCAGTAATTTACCAGGCTATTTTCTTCGAGTTTTGCTGATTCTTTGATGAGAAACTCACCTGGAATCACTATATTATTATACATTACATAGGAATTTGGGGGGATATGGGCTCCCAAGTTGTGTTCATGGGGTCAGAGTTTCCTCTTAAGACCTGAGCTAAATGAGTTGGGTGATCATTCTGACCCAGCAATCAGTGCTCATAGACCCATTGTCACTGGGGCCATTGAGGTTCTCCCTTCCATAGTATTTTGGAGGCCATGTGGTGGCAGAAATTGAATCCAGATCTCTATTGCATGGAAGGTATATATCCCTGAACATTGAGCTGCCTCTCTGATCCCTTCACATTTTTTTTAAACTGTAATTGTCTCATTGTAGAGTTAGAAAGAAAACAATGTTTGCTGGTAATAAAACTGGTAACATTTGGGGCTGGAGAGATAGCATGGAGGTAAGGCCTTTGCCTGATATGCAGAAGGAAGGTGGTTCAAATTCCAGCATCCTATATGGTCCCCTGAGCCTGCTAGGAGTGATTTCTGAGGGTAGGACCAGGAGTAACCCCTGAGCGCTGTCCTGGGTGTGACCCAAAAAGCAAAACAAACAAACAAAAAACAAAAACAAAACAATTTTTGGTAACATTTCTACATAACATAATTTTGGCGTTTTTATAAAATGAAGAAAAATTTTAAATGCAACTGCAGTAGGTTACGATAAGATGTTTAAGACAAAATTTCTTCTAGTTTTTCTCTTAATATAAGTGCCTGTTTGACTTTACCTGTTACTTTTGTTAAATAAAGTTTGTATGTTGCATTTAAAAAAAATGGCACAATTTGACTTTTCAGCATGCATTTTGCTTTAAATGTTGCTATTTTAGCTCTTTCTGTGATGTTGCAGTGACCTGACCAGGAGGCATTTAATTCCTACAAATTAGCTTACTTATATCCCTGAATATTTTTTTCTATGCACATAGACAAGTGAAAATCGGTGTTTTTAATTGCTTTAGTGATAACTGAGCAGATTAGAATGATCCTTTTTTTGGGGGGGGGGGTCATACCCATTGATGCTCAGGAGTTACTTCTGGCTATGTGCTCAGAAATCGGTCCTGGCTTGGGGGACCATATGGGACACTGGAGGGTCAAACTGAGGTCCGTCCTGGGTCAACTGTGTGCAAGGCAAACACCCTACCATTGCTCCATCATTCAGTCCTCCCCCTTTTTAAAAACGAATCTTAGGAACATGGAGCTGCCAAGAACACTCTTTGCTTCTTGAATGAGGGGCCAAGCTCTTCTGCAGATGAAACCGCTACAACACACTTTCAGCTATGTAGATGACATGTTTAAGAGCTGGAGAGAGAGAGTACAAAGATTAAGGCATTTGCCTTGCATCCTACAGATCCAGGTTTGAAATCCTAGCACTTCATAGGATCCTTTAAGCACTGCTAATGGGCACTCCAAGCACAGAAAAGATATATTATTTTGTGTGATTCCTAAGCTAGTAAAAAAAAAAAATGTTTGACACACAAATTTGCCCCATTAGCTTGTTTTCTAAAAACAACCAAGCAAGAGAAAATCGTTCATGCTTGACCAATTCAAAGTCCAAGGGATTATTACCATGAAAGAATCACTCTTCACCTAAAGTATGAGAGAGCCTCTGAAAGAATTTGGAATGGATTGCTGCCACCATATTTTCCTTTGTATCCACTGATAATTAATAAATAGATTTTTTTCTTCTCAAAACTCGTCAAAAGGAGGTACAACCTCCTAGAATAATTTCCAAATTACTATGGTTGATTTATGAAATATTCTGTAGAATTGTGGTCCACGCAAATGTATCAACTCTTTAACTAAAGAAACCAGAGCACTATATATTGAAAGAATACAATCAAAGTGAGTTTCTTCTGGTTTTTTTTTGTTTTTTTGTTTTTTTGTTTGTTTTTGGGTCACACCCGGCAGTGCTCAGGGGTTACTCCTGGCTCCATGCTCAGAAATTGCTCCTGGCAGGCACGGGGGACCATATGGGGCACCGGGATTCGAACCGATGACCTTTTGCATGAAAGGCAAACGCCTTACCTCCATGCTATCTCCCGGGCCCCAGAGTTTCTTCTGTTTTATGAATAAAAATTGCATTACAAAATTAGATACTGTGGGTAGGAACAGGAGTACAGCAGGAAGGGTGTTTGCCTTTCATATAACCAATCTGGGTTTGATCCCTAGCACCACAGATAATCCCAAGCAGACCAGGAATGTATCCTGAGTACTGAGCCAGGAATAAGTTCTGAGCACCTTTGGAATGTGTTCGCAAGAACAGACACAGGAACAAAAATAAAAACAGAAAGGAGAAAATTATACAATGCACATATTTGAACTCAAAATAGATAATGAATGTTATTTCTTAAGGAAAGGCAACTATGACTTTAAGTATTAAAAATTTAACACTCAAAGCTTCCAATATCTAAAGTAAAACTTTAAATAAATTTAATTAAATTTCAGTAGACATGGAGAAAGATCATGATACAGATACATAGGCAAAAATTTTTTAAATCCTTTGACTTTTTATAGATTTCTTTCTTTTTTTAAATGATATTTTTATTTAAGCACCTTGATTACAGACATAATTTTAGTTGGGTATAAGTTATATAAAGAACACCCCCTTCACCAGTGCAACATTCCCACCACCAATGTCCTTCATCTCCCATGGCACCCCCAAAAGAGTCAAATCATATCAACAATATTGGAAAACCAAAGGATGTTTTATAAGAGTGTTTTAGGCTAAGAGGAACCTTTTTCTGTATTGAATTCATTCATTCACTCTCAATAGAAATGGACTCAGTTGGGGCCCGGGAGATAGCATGGAGGTAAGGCGTTTGCTTTTCATGCAAAAGGTCATCGGTTCGAATCCCGGTGTCCCATATGGTCCCCCGTGCCTGCCAGGAGCAATTTCTGAGCGTGGAGCCAGGAGTAACCCCTGAGCACTGCCGGGTGTGACCCAAGAACCAAAAAAAAAAAAAAAAAAAAATGGACTCAGTTACTAAATTTTTTTTTGGGCCACACCCGGTGACGCTCAGGGGTTACTCCTGGCTATTTGCTCAGAAGTGGCTCCTGGCAGGCACGGGGGACCATATGGGGAACCTGGGGATCGAACTGCGGTCCGTCCTAGGTTAGCGCAGGCACCTTACCTCCAGTGCCACCGCCCGGCCCCCTCAGTTACTAATTTGTTTGAATTTTAAATTCAGGTGATCAAAATAGCATTACACCTATATTTCAGAAATATGTTATGAGGGACAGAGAGAATTTGAAGAGGGTGATATCTTCTACTGAGCAAATACGGAAATAATATAGAAGAAAATAGGAAATAGATAATATAGCTGGCTAAAATTATTTGCTTTCCTTCAAGCTTCTGTTGTTGTTTTTTGTTTTGGTATGTCTTTTTACATAAAGACTTTTAGTAGTAATAACCTCAACATTACATTTAAAAAAATGATAACCACCTGAGGAGACCATTCTGCACACTCTTAAACAGGAAGAGCACATCCTTTACTGTGTGAATAATTTAAGCAGAATTGCTGCCCACTCTTAGAGAACCGTTTATATAACCTTTGGGTCAACTTGTGCTTCATGGTATGCTAAACTCTTGACACTCTCCCCTAGAAGTTGGAGACAGATTTATAATTTGTATTACCAAATATTGACTGTAAACGCTTAGAAAAGGAAACTCCCTTATAGAATTACAGAATGTTAGAGCAAAAGAGAACTGAAAGATGATCTTGTAAAAGCCACCATTTTACATATAAACAAGCAGAAGCTAGGAGGGACTTAGTTGATGTTTCATTTAACCGGGGCACAGGCTATTTTAGATGTCCATTCCTGGACGAAAGACCCACTGTCGAGCTTGGACTTCATGGAGTCTCTCTTGGATAGTTTGATGAATGAGTGTTTTAGGCACCAGGTAGATAAAAAAAGGAAAGAGACATAGAGACATAATGCTTGACATCAAGGAACTCAAAATCTAATGGGGAAATAATATAGATCACTCTCCTCCAAACCACCACCCCACCACCAACACCATGAAGCTTTACATTCCACTCTATTCACTGCTACTAGAATAATTCATTTCTATGAATACAATTAGAATATGTTTTCTATGCCTGCTTTAACACTGTATTAGTTCCTCATTAAGCAGAAGGTAAAAATCCCCAGTTCTGTTCACTAATATTTTGCATTAGTGCTTCTTACTGATGCCCAAAATCATTCACAGAAAACCATTTGTTTGTTCCTAAACATGACACTGTTTCATCAAACCAGACATTTTCTCATGCTTCCCTCAATGTGGAATGTCTTCCTTTCATTATCCTATAGAAGTTTCTTTCTTTTACACCTCATTTTTGTGTTTCCTTATTTTTTTAAATGTTATTTATTTATTTATTGATTGGTTGGTTGGTTGGTTTTGGGGTCACACCAGTGGCGCTCAGGGGTCATTCCTGGCTTCTGCACTTAGCAATTACCCTGGTAAGCTAGGGGACCATATGGGATGCCAGGAATAGAACCAAGTCCCTCCCAAGTAGGCCACAAGCAAGGCAAACACCCTACTGCTGTGCTCTCTCCAGCTTTTATTTATAGGTAGAATCACCACTCTCTTTGTTTATTGTTCCCTGTATCCTGTCCATACTTCTAACACCTATTCTGTTTTGTAAAATTGTTTTTTTTTTTAAATAAAAGGAATCAGTGCATGTCCTATTGATACTTAAGCTTTTCTCTACTAATTAAAAACAGGTTAACAAGTAGTACTTTCCTCACTTGGAAAACTCCTTTCTGGCGTATCTTTGTACTCCTTGAATGTAACTCAGTACAGGACAAGTATCATTGAGAGCTACCCGTGGAGGTCTTTAAAATCTGCGACAGGAAATCAATAAAAGGAGCAGTGTTCTACTCTTGAAGAAGTCATTTTAGTAAGCAAAGCATATGTATCATGTTTTAGATGATTTTCAGTCTAAGTTATGGCAGACAGCAGAGGTTGGTTGGTTCATATTTTGTATAAGAGCAGAGTATATGAAGGTAAAAGTGCAGAAAAGATGAGAAATGGTAACACATTGATAAATGGTAATTTTTTAAATTGGCTTTTCGAATATACTTTATGGTACTCAGGAGATACTTATAGTTTGGTTCTTGGGGGATTAGTAATGGCATTTCTGGGAGAGGGTATAATTGCCAGGAATAAAATTCGAGGTTCTCATATGCAAAGCATGTGCTCTAGATCATTCTATAAATGATCTATCTCCCCAGCCCTGTGGTTTCTTTTTGTTATTTGTTTGTTTGGCAGTCATACTCAGTGATACACAGGGTTGTTCAGGGCTTACTTCTAGTGGATTCAGGGTACTATATAGAGTTCTGGGGCTCTAACCTGATTTGGCCATGTGCAAGGCAACCAACCTACCTGCTGTACTTGTGATTTTCAATTATTAAAACAAAAGTTTATAAAAGTTGATCAAGTCACGTAAAAAAAAACTCAGGGTTACATAATCAAAAATTGTTTTTAGTTGTATTCCAAGGAGCTATAGTAAGAAGAATTGTGAAATTGAAATGTCAAAATTGTTAATATTCAAAAATATGAATATTTTATGATGTCTATTGAGAGACAAGGCACTGTCCGTACTGAGGAGAGATTGCTTCAGAGAAGGGTGACACTGGCAGTTTTGACCCCAGGTATGATATTGCGTATCTGAGAGAAAATAAAATAAAATCTGGTAAGAAGTTCTGAGGGTCTAAGGCAAAGCACTGACGATGGAGAAAAAGATAATGGTTGGAGAAATACAACAGTGTTGAAATGGTGAATGATGAAAAATGAATAATGAGAGTGAGGAAGGATAAGGATTTAAGAATGATTTCAAGAGTTTTTCTTGAGCATGTGAATGAATGGCAATCAGCTATATGGAATGTAGGAGAAAGAGGCTTTTGAACAACAACATTAGGTTTAGTTTGTGATATTTTTTATTTTAAATAATCACATGAAGTTATTAAAAAGGCAGTTTGAATTACTGGTCTCAGGCAAGAGTTTAGCCTTACATAGCTGATAAATGTTAGGAGGGGTTGAGTGCATCTAGATATCATGTGAGAGTGATTGAAGAAAATATAAACAGAATC
>PVKC010028584.1:0-15404 GCA_004027635.1 Crocidura indochinensis
GATTGTTGTTTACTTTGGGCTGCATCTGTATTTCTGTAGTCAATGGTCAATCCTGGCATTCTTGTAGAATGGGTATAGGAAGTGGAGGAACAAAATCTTGGTTTAGTTGCTTGCAAGGAAATGCCTTAACCCTTCACTATCTATCTGATCTCTGTTATACCTGGGACAAACAGGAGCATATTAAAGGAACAATTATGTCAAGTAGTAATTACAACTTGAAGGTTGACATACTGAAAGAGAGCTGAATTAACTAGGGAAGGGGTAATGCAAAGGTGAGAAGTTGTATTGAGATATTTGTGGAGGCAGGATGATGTTCTGATCATAGGTACTACAACATTGTATGCATGACACTCCATCATTAGTAGTATTGTAAATCATGATGTTAAATAAACATCAGACAATGCATAAATAATTTAAAAGAAATAGACTCAGAAGATATACTCTTAATTGGTAACTTTGAGATGAGATGAGAAATGTCAGTGTCAAATGATAAATCCAAAAGGGTAGAACAACAAAGTCTGATTTGAGAGGTTTATATATATATCTAAATTGTAAATAGATGTACATATTTGGAGAGGTCTTTGAAGCCATGATTTGTTACCTTTGATGGTTATACTCTCAAGGACAGCTTCTATAGAAGCAGTTATTCATTCTTGTATTTAAAAGCATTCATCTATTTCACTTATAGAACTAAAAGTTCTGTTTTTATACTAAAAGTAATCTATCGAGTAGACACTGAATTTTTGTTAAATGTTTCTGTTTACAGTATATTAAGGTAATAATATTGCTTCTTTTTGGTGATGAACACGTTTCAAACCAGGAGACTCAATTTTATAAACTGAAAGAAAACACATTTGTGTAATAGATGGAATTGTTATGGTTCTGCTGTGGGCCTGGAAATCAGGTATTTAAAATTTTGGCAATAGCAAAGAAGAGCTAAGAGGCTTTTATAATGTATTTTTAAATGAAAGTCATAAAGAAAACTCCATTTCATTAAGTGCTCAAAAAGAGTTTCTTGTAAATGTATTTAGTTAGAGCAGTTCTGTTCCCAAGAGGATCCCATCACTCCACAGTAGGTGAGTTTATTTTCCACAGTGTCTGAACTTGGTGCTATCGAGTTGTTTTCCTTGTCACCTTAGCAAGCTTGATGGTTAGTGGATTGCTAATAGGATGTAGAGTCAGTTATGAAATTCTAAACTAGTTGGTATTAGCTATAACTAAAACCAATTAACACAGTACACAGATCTACAAAAATCAGTAGTGCTCTCACTCTTGTTCATAGTGAACCACTATACTTACTTCCCAAGAAGCATAAAATATTACCAAAATTGAATTTAATTAGTACCCAAATTGACAGTCAGAATAGAAACATTGATAAGAAAGTTTTCAAAATGAAAGTGGGTTAGGAAAATAAAAATTAGTGTCACTAAAATTTGCCAAGTATATTGAATGACTTTCTGATAATTTCCGGAAAGTCATATTCTTTTTTTTAATATAATTTTTATTTTAATCATAGTGGTTAACATATTGTTCACAGTAATGTTCCAGGTACATGTAAACATTGAATCAGGGGAATTCCCATCACCGAGTTGTCCTCCCTCCACCTCCATTTCCCCCCTGCCTCCCCTATTTTCCACCCTCTCTCCCCAGGGGCTTCTAGATTGAGTGACCCCCTCTGTGTCTAGTTTATTACTTAGTGATCTTATAGCTGTTTGGTCTTGGTGCCTCCATTATTTCTCCCACTAATTGGGAAGCGGGACTAGAAAGTCATATTCTTTAATTAACTCACTAGAGGTAAGTTTTGTGATTGATGTGATCTAGGAAGTACATTCTATTATTTATCCACTGAATTTTTATTTAGAACTCTTAAGTATCAACAAAACCTGTGTAATCACCAAATATTACTGGCTTGCTTTATATGTTCACCATGATGAACACTGTCTAATAGATAGTATTTACAAGTTTCATCAGTCAACAAGAATCAGTTTACTAACTAAAGTAGATAATAATGATCCCAGTTCTCTTTTTAATATTAGTTTTAGATATTTTTATATTAATAATTTCAATTTGGGGCTGGATGATAGCACAGCTGTAGTAGTTGCCTTGCACGCAGATGATCTGGGAAGAACTCAGGTTCAATTCCCTGGCAATCCATATGGTACCACAAGTTTACCAGGAGAGATTCCTGAGCACAGAGCACAGACTTAACTCCTGTGACTCCAAAATAAAAAATATTAGCTTATTTAAATAAAAACATGACTTATGATAAATTATAGCTTCATATACATGAACTTTATATCAAAACCTAATGTGGACAATAGGGGTAATATTTTAGAAGAATATGAAAAATATAAAGAGTAGAAAAGTAAAAAGACATGAATAATGCCTACTTTAGATAATTTCAATTAATTAGAATTTTACTTTATTTTTTATATTTTCCAAGATTAAGGTGCTTGTAGTAAAATATATTGTGTTTTGCTTTACAAAATAAATACTAAGGTGGAAAAGTGAATAAAAACTTATTTTACTTTTGAAAAGTCATATAGATTAGTTTTTCAATTTATAAGTGACATGCAAGGATAGAATGATGTCTAAATTCAATCAAATATTTATGTTATCATTTTTCTTTGAAAATGGAATTGTCAGTGAAGCATACTGGATTAGGAGCTTGTTCGACAAGCAAGCATTTCATGGGAACCTGTGATTGGCAAAATGTCCTCTATTGGCATATCTGTGTTTTTCATTAAACAACACTATAAAGTTGAAGATGTTGACAGAGACTAAGAAGTTGTTAATACTTATTTTATCTTAATTTTATAAGTTGTATTAGAAAAGACAATTCAAGTTTTTATATGCAAACATAATTTTATTCCTATGCTGACCAACACCATGCTGAGCATCTACTTTTTTCTTTATGAATGAGTGACTGTACCCTTCGAAGATATTTATCACATGAGGCAATGCCATAAAAAGAAAACAGCAAAAGTTTTCTTTTTATTAATATTTCGTCCATCAAAGTAGAACTCAATAATACTTTTCTAATGCAGAGAATTCAGAGTCTGCAATTGCTTTCTGGAATAATGATTAAAGTAATCAAAACAAATCTCAACTCTTTGAAAATAAACTAAGTTAATATTTTAGACTTTTGCCGAAATGTATAAAAGGAATATGAACACTGGGTTTTCTGATGATGATTTAGTGTTTATTTTTCATTAATTTTTTTTGAAGATAGCATTGCAGTATAACACACTGTGACTCAGGAATGTGAAATTGGGAATCAACAGCTTATGTGTCAAGCTAAGTTCATCATAAGAAATTTACTTCTGGGGACCAGGAGATAGCATGGAGGTAAGGTGTTTGCCTTTCATGCAAAAGGTCATCGGTTCGAATCCCGGTGCCCCATATGGTCCCCCGTGCCTGCCAGTAGCAATTTCTGAGCATGGAGCCAGGAGAAACCCCTGAGCAACTGCCGGGTGTGACACCCCCCCCCAAAAAAAAGAAATTTACTTCTGTCACCATGCAATTAAATACTTTTCTTTCAGTTTTATATACCTCCATTTTAGTTTTTTTGTTTGCTTGTTTGTTTTGGATTTGTTTGGGGGCCACACCCGGCAGCGCTCAGGGTTTATTCCTGGCTGTCGGTTCAGAAATCGCTTCTGGCAGGCAGGAGAACCATATAGAATTCCAGTGGTCTTGGGCCTGCTACTTGCAAGGCACATGCCCAACTCTGTGCTATCTCTTCGGCCCCTCCATTTGAGTTTTATACATGTAGGAAGACAGACAACTACAGCATAGAGGTATAATCTGTAAATTTTTTTTTTGTGTGTGTGTGTTTTTTTTTTGGGTCACACCCGGCAGTGCTCAGGAGTTACTCCTGGCTCCATGCTCAGAAATTGCTCCTGGCAGGCACGGGGGACCATATGGGGCACCGGGATTCGAACCGATGACCTTTTGCATGAAAGGCAAACGCCTTACCTCCATGCTATCTTCCGGGCCCCCTTATAATCTGTAAATTTAACATGGGTATATTTAAGCCTTGAAAAGCATACATTAAACAAATTAAAAAATTGTGACTCAGCTATTTTTCTATTAGTTAGCGTACTTCTAAAAATAATCTAAGGGACTGGAGAAATAACACAGTGGTAGGGCATTTGCCTTGCATGCGGTTAATCCAGGATCGACCTGGTATCTTATATAGTCCCCCTAGACAGGCAGCAACTACTGAGCACATAGCCAGGAGTAACTCCTGAGCATCACTGGGTGTGGCCCCAAAACAAACAAGCAAACAAAATAAAAATAATCTAAGACCACTTACAAAAATTTGTTTTTCTAGGGCCAGAGAGATACATGAGATGTTAGAGTATTTATTTGCCTGGGAGTTGATCCGGAGTGTTTATCTGGAACTCTGTATGATCCCTGAATCATGACATGAAGATGCTATGATTACAATGCTAGGAATAAGCCCTGAATATAATGAAGGGTTGTTCACTCTCCCAAAGCTCCTCAAATAAAGAATTTTTCTTCCTTCAGCCTCAACCTCAATGTGCTCCTTAAGTAAACATACTTATACTACTGATTAATAAAGAATGTATTTTATACTATATTAAGTGCAGATTTAAGCCAATTTTATTCAACTCAAGAGAGTGAATGATGAAAAGTGCTAATTTTGAGAATCTTAATTTATATTGATAGAAATTCGAAGTTGATGTTAACTACATTTTTGTAATTTTTTTATTTGTTTTTGACTCAAGTTGTGAACATTAATAGACAAAGTCCTTTTATAATTCCAATTCTAGGGTGATATTATTATCTATTAAATATATTAATTTTATTGCTTCTAGGCCTTTTGGCTAAGATCAAGTGTAGTATCTGTTCTTATCAGCTTAATAACTGATACATCCTCTATTCAAGGACAATATATCAAATAACAAATGGATATTTGGAATAGGGAGTCAGAATAGTAACTTACTCTGTCCACTTCATGCAATGACCTATTACTGCAGTACCTTCAGGAATAATACATCAAAGTAAATAAATAAATCTATTAATCTCGTTGTGTATAATTTTAGACAGTAATATTCACCATCTGGTACAGAGTAAATTGTGATTATAATTACAAAGACTAAATAATACTTATCTATTAATAATTCACATATGTCTGATATTTTAACTAATTCTTGATTTTATTTTACTAAGACATTTTAATTATAATATTTATAGTAATTTTTTTATCATTGATTCTATTAAGCACTGAACCTGGACATGTCCCTGTAACTGCTCCCTAGATAGACCCTTGGACAAGCCCCTGTCATGTCAGATATAAAAGGAAAAACTTGGTCTGTTGCAGGTGGGTCCTTGATAGTGACCAGAGAAGTGCCTGGGTTTGGAATAAATTGCTTTGAAAATAATGTGGTAAGTTCCTTCAATTCCCATCTTGTAGAGTTGTCTTTTTTTTTGTTTGTTTGTTTTTATCACGAATGGGCAGGCACTAGTTCTTGTCTAATGCTTTATCAGGTTCTGTTGATATAATCATAAGGTTTTGTTTTTTCTATTATTGCTAAGGAATATTATATTGTTTGACTTGCATATTAAGGTATATTATATTGTTTGACTTGCATAGATTAAACCATTCTTGCTACTTTGGAATGAATCCTACTTGGTAATGGCATAAAGCTTATTAGTTGCACACTTAGTATATTTTCTGTCATGTATTAATAACAAGGTTAAAGATTTTCGAAACAACCAATATCCTCAGGCTACTTTGACATCTCCACTTGCATAACCAATAGACTTCTGAGATTTAGTATAGCTTATACTGAACTATGTCTTTTTTTTTTTCTTTGGTTTTGGTTTTGGCTTTTGGGCCTCACCCTGATCAGGAGTTAAACAAATTACTACTTGCTTGGGGGACCATATGGATGCAGTTATTGGAACTGAGTCCTGGATAAGCTGCGAGAAATGCAAATGTCCTTCCACTATGCTATCACTCTCCCTGGAGAAGACTGCCAGTTACTGTCATTTCATATTTACTCTTTATAATGAACCAAACTTAAAGACTTTAAAAACTCATTGATAATATACAGCACTACTCAACCATAGTACATTTTATAGTACTCATCCCAGCTTGAGACTGTCATATTCACCCTTCAATTTATATGAGGTGACAAGGTGTCTCCTGAGAAAGAACTTGTATAAGGACATTGTGATAAAGAATTTTATTCAAGGATAATGGGTCAGCTTCACAAAAAATAAGGGGTCATTGCATTCCTTTATAAATCCTACCAGCCCTTTCTGGAATCACATAGGTGACTTCATAAGCAAGTCCTCAGGAAGTTAAATACAGCTCTAAAACAAAAATTTACTTTGCTCTTTAGAGTGTTATTTACTTTTGAACTTAAGCATGCACATTTCAGTTATGCAATTTTCTCAGAACATGTATAATAGTAGAGATGAATTCAACTGTTAATATTAGTTTTAATAAAAAAGATGACAGTCCCATTAATTAATATTGAGGATTAGAAACTCTAATAATCAGTGGCATAATCTCTTGGTAGAAATCTTGTGGAAAGTGTGGAAAGATGTCACAACCTAAACAGGCAATAGAAATTTTTCGCTTAATCTAACACTATCAGAGAAACCTTGCTACATTTGTGAACATAGGTTAACTCCTGAATAAAATAATCGAGATTAGCGAGAAGTATCATTCCACAGAGATCTTGAGATAAAAGGGATGAAAAGAATTGGCTATGAGACATGTTTGTCAAGCATACCTGGTGACTTATAAAATTACCTAGAATAAAGCTAAATGCTTGCTATATATCCATGTATGTATATATATATACATATATATGATATTTTCAGTAGTTATAAATACAATGAGTGGTTTTGTTACTGTAATGCTTTCCTGACAATTATTGCTGGTGAAGCTAGATTTGACTGTTTAATATAATTTAAGACAGTTAAATTGGATTCAGAGTTAATGGCTTAGTTGGTGTATACATTGAATATAGAATATAGGATTGTATTTGTTTCAAAATAGAAATATTATTTAAAATCCAATTTGCTTAGATAAAAATAAAGGTATTGAGTTGTTTCTATGAGGAGACATAGAATATGGCAAAATCCTCAGTCTCAATAGATTCATGCTCTGATGAAGAGGAAAAAGCAAATAACTAAATAGAAGCACAAAACATATATGTTGGCCCATATATAAGTGTAGTAATAACAAGATACCTAAATAGAAAATAAAATTAATATTCTAATATGGTGGTCAGTAAGGCTTTCCCTAGAGATGATAGTTGTAAATTTAATAATTCTTGGTCTTTATAAAGACTAATATTTGGATGTCCTTATTTTATATGTATATTCTGAATTAAAATGCTAATGCATATTATGGTAGATCAATGTTTCAAAATAAAACATATTCATTTGATTTCCAATGCTTATAACTATTCCTGGGGTTTTTAATGTGGATTAAGTTTAATTCAACTATCCCAATTTTTAACTTTCGAATTCTTATAAAGATCTGCTCTATATGCATATACATGTATATGATTTAATATTTTCTATTAGTGTTTATATGTTGATCAGTATACTGCTTAAGATATAATTGTGCTGATCAAATAGACTTAAAGATCAATAGTCAGTTTTCCAGGTCTTTGGCTTTAGGTATAGTCTAAAAGTTCACATTAATATATTGCGTTCTTAGAAAATATCTAACCTGTATTTTTCCTTCTGTGAAGGTGATCAACACTCCGATGAAATGTATAGATGATGCTTTCTTTTCAAGAAGTCTAGAGCCAATGAACTTTATCTTGTTCTGAATCCAAGGTCAAGGAGAAAATATGTACTTTACTGAGTGCATTTATTTTCTTTTGAAGATTCTCAAAGACAGTACTTTAAAAATATTACATAACAAAAATATTATTTATCTTCCCTACAATAAATCAAAATATATTATTTGCCAAAGTATTCTGTACTTTCAGTAAAATTATTGAAATTGAAAAAGCATTATTTGTATTTATAAAATGTATTTATTTTTATAATAAATATATAGCATTGTTCCATTTCTATGGAAGTTTAATAATATTTATGAATACACATATTATATTAAGAACTATGAATTAAAGGAAATAAATTTTAAAAATACAATATTATTGAAAAGATACAGCATGTAATAAACATCACAGCTAAGAAGACAACATTTCTGGCATGGAGTATGTCTATAAAAACTATACAGCATAATTAAGGTAAATTTGTAGATGTCTCAAGCTGGGTGGAAAATATTAATAAAGGGTTAAGAATAACATGATTAAAAATAAAATATTAATAAGAATACTCTCCTAAACTAAATATTATGGGAGATGGAAAGAAGCACAGTGGCTAAAGCACTTGTCTTATGCCAAAAATCTTAGTTTTGATCTTAAACACCATGTATGCTTTTTTTGAATTCCATCGAGACTCATTTCTAAACCCATAACCAGGAATAAGGCCTGAGTACTACCAATTATGCTCCCACTCCCCAAAAACATAACACTAGGTAAGTAAATGTAAAGTAGATTAAAGGGCTAAAATTTTAGCATATTAACATTAAAGCTACTCAATTTTTTGAAAGGTAAGATATTTAGGTTTTTCGAAGGAGAAAATGCTATTTATAAAATTATCTAATTTTCTCAGGACATTATGGTATTACTTTATTTATTTTAACTTTTAAAAATATAACAAAATGATTTTTATTGGCATTAATCAAAGGCATAAATTAAGTCCTTCCAAAATTGAGGAAAGCGGTTTGAAAATTAGATATATCTTACCAGTGGGGATTAAAAACAAATGTACAGATGAGGTCCATAGGGAAGAAAAATAGTTAGATAATGGAGTGAGGACAAGGTTGGCAATCTTTGCAAAAATGAAACAGCAGATGGGATATAATTTTTGTGAGTCCTCACACAGATGGTTCACCAGATGGATTCTGCTGAGTTCATACAGCTTAAGTGTATTTTTCAGCTGTTTATCATGATAGGCAAGGCCATTCCTATGCGGAAAAAATACTCTTTGCTTAGTGTAGGTTATTGAAATATTAAGCTGGAATAATTGGTAGTTTGCCACATAATATAAAGTGCTTTTATTAACTGCCATTTTTAATAATACAGACACATTCAGATAATGTTATTTTCAACATATTGGAATTCAAACATCCTCTTAGGTCACACTTTACAAAATGTTATACAGGGACATTGTGTATGTTAGGACTCTTGGGATCTTTAATTCAAATTTCAATGATTGATTTTCTGTCATTTTTTATAATTTTACTTAAGAATGTTCCCCTTAATGTAACAACAGGATTTAATTCAGTTATGACTTAATTATTAATATTTAAATAAATCAATGCATTTCTGTAAATAAAAAAGCAGTTCAATTGGTACTAAACAGAATAGATTGAATTTTGTTTGCTGTTAATACTAATCAATATCCAATATGAGTTGCTTTAAGAAATAGTAAAGGAAATTGCAAACAGCTTAAGTGACTTGTATGCATATGTGTGTGCACTAATTTTTAAATAAATATTTAGCAATGTTTTTAATTTAAATGGCACTTATGCAAGGCACAACCCTTAGGTTATAATGATATAAGTGTATTAATTAGCAATAAATAAGTGAGCAATTTTCAATTAATTTTTGGGTAAGATAAAGTCCTAAAGGTGCATAACAAAAGAAAATTTTACTTGGTTCCTTTCTGCTAATATTTTCTTAACTTATGTGTTTTTAAAGTCTAGCAATAGGAATTTTTCTATTTCTAACTATTGTAAAGTATTTATTAATGATATCAAAAGAATTTGTTTTATTGAGAGAATACTTGAACTGGAAGCCTATAATCTCAAGATGTTTAAGATACAGTTCTTTAAATATAATATTTATGGCAAACTGCATTAAATAAATTATATTAATTTATATAATTAATGTATATTATATATAATTTAATATGTAATATTATATTTATATTAATTAGATAAATATACACAATTTCTTTGCTTTATAACTATTTACACATATTTCATTGAAGGAGCTAGAGATATTATAGCATATATAGCATTTATCTTTCATGCTGAGGATGCTTTTCAATAATTTCTATCACCCCATATGATCCCTCAAACCCTATCAGGAGTCAAATCTTACTATGTTTTGAAATAAGCATGGTAAATACGATGATCTCCTTTTTACAGATAAGAAATGGGGAGTTTAACAAAAAATAATTAACTGCAATTGGGCATTTTAGTCAATGAAAAAGACTAGATTCTGGGTTTTTGACATTGAATGAATACAAAGAGCCTACTGTGTTTCTTGTGGGCAGGCTGTAAGGGATTGTTGAGTCCTGATATGAAATACACAAATATAAGAACACTAGAATTGTGCCAACCCACAGATAAACCACAGATAAACACTAAAAATGTATTTGTTTAGCCAATAATTAATTTTGTGTTTCTCAGACAGCATGTGGCACCTCTTAGATTAAATTTGGGGAATTATAGGATATAGAGAACGCATTTTATTAAGCGGCTTATAATCTAAATGACTTTTAATTGTAAATCTGCCAGGGTGATTTTGTGAGGCAATGAGACAGATAGTAATGTGAGAAGGAAACTACTGGCATTAGTGGAGGAAAAGTCAATCAGACATTTGGACTGGTTTTGGAATATTGTATGCCTTAAACAACTCTTATGAAAACGTGTGAGTCAAAATGACATAATTTAAAATATATGTATTAAATTTTCAAAATCTAATTAAAATAGAAATTATAAAGGTTAAAATGACATTTCTGGAGATTATCAAGAAGCTAAAATTGTAGCCACAAGGATTTGCACTTCCAAAGAAAATCAATTTCTCATCACATAAAATCCATTGCATAAAACTTTGACTAAGTTTTAAAAGTGCTCACATGCAAATTCTAAACAGCAAAATAGCAAGATGAAACTTTCAAAAAACTTAATGATGTTATATACATATATATTCTCTATATGTTTAATACCTCAGTAGTTATATCTCTTAATGTTTTTAATTTTTATTTCCAAATGCAATGGTATCCTCCTCCATCCCTTTTTAAATTTTATTATTATTATTATTTATCTATTAATTATTTTTATATTATTTTTAATTTTGCTTCTTTTTTTTGTGCTTGGTAAAAAAATTCTTGGAGAAAAAAGTCTAGTTAGAGATAAAAGCTCAAATCAAAACCAGGGTACAGTGAATGTCTAACCTGTCATTCTTACCCCCCAAAACACCAGCAATATAGTATGTCACCTTTGCCTTTTGCATAGTCATACTGAAAAAGGGGAAATCTTATGTATAGTAACAAACTCTTATCTACTAGGGATAAGAACCCATAAAATTTATAATACAGAATCGCTTCCCACCCTGAACACTTGTCTTGGGGACTCACCTTATATTCCATATATTCCATGTGATTGCACAGTGACTGTCCAACCTCAAACCCCAGATCTCAACCATAGCACCCACACAGTTCTCTGCAACAGCACTAGGAATCAAACCCACTCCCAGAAGTTCCTAATACTGCTCTGGCACCAACTTGTGCCAGATTGATATGACATCCTAATGACAAGGAAACAGCAACATCTTGATTTAAGGGAGGGTTTCCTTACCTCATCACCTAACAGTACGATGAAATCAGAAGACACCCTGTCCTTTGATCTGTGCAAAAATCAAGACCACTAAGTACAAAAGACAACCGTAACTGAGCAGAAATCTTCCTGGGACCCAAAAGAAAGACCCTAACCTAGGCTTTAGATTAGGATTTATATAAAAAACAAGATCTCTAATTCCAGAGATTTGACTTTGACAACTGTGACTGAACAGAACTTCTGGAACCATAAGGTAAGACTTTTTCCTAGGCTCTGCCCCAGATCTGTGCAAGAACCAGTATCACTAATTATAGAAGACTGACTTTAACTGTGACTGAGCAGAACTTATAGAACCATAAAGAAAGACTATATCCTAGACTTTATCCTATAACCTCTGCAAATAACAAGATTTCTAATTCCAGAGGACTCGTTTTGTCAGCAACAACTGAGAAGAGCATTTCCTGGCACCATAAAAAAACCTTGGGGTTTGATAATGAGAATGCCAGGAGCCTATAGTTGAGAGAAACTCTGTATCTCTAAAACAGAGGGAATTTCTTTTCTAATTTCCTCAATACTTACTGTGACAATGCAAAAACAACAACAACAAAACAAAAATAAAAACCTTGCCACTCTAATCCTCCTTTTTTTTTATTGTTGTTCTTTTTTCTCCCTTTATTTTTCTTTTTTATTTACTATTATTGTAGTTTGGTTGTTTTTTCTTGTTACTGTTGTATTTTTTTTTTTTTTTGCTGTTGCTTGTATTTTATCTTTCTTTTTTTCAACCTGTCCCATTTCTTTTAAATCAATTTTATAGCTTCTAGACAGGTGCCCCCAGTCTTCTTTTTGTCGTTTTGTTTTGTTTTTCCAAAGAACCATAGAACTTAAATCGTCTGTTCTTCCTCATTAGTGAAGGAAAAAAAAAAGTGGGTGATACCAGGAGCAAACAGTCTCTTGAATGTAGAGTGGACTTACCTAAATGCAGTACCCGAAGTCAAAGACAACAGAATACATGTCCCCAATCTACAACAAGCTATTCACAAAGGGGAATAGACACTAGCAGTCTACGGTCAAAGAGAGGAGATATTGAACGTATGCTGAGAAAAAGAGTGGAGGGAGGAGAACACTGGTGATTTAAAAGGGTCAAATTCACTGTCACTATGTATCTTAAATATAAAGACTTGTAATTCACATTGGTCATAATAAAAATTATTAAAAAATAAAGAAAATTAATATGGATGTAACACTAAATTTATTAGCACATGACAATAATTTAACGTTAAAAATCCTACTTAATAACGATCATAAATTTATTCAATTATTTGAGTTTGGCTATATAATATGCAATTAAGTATAGTTAGTAAAGTTATTTACTATATTGGAAAATATATGAAAATATATTGGAATACTGGAATATGTTGTAACCAAGAAAATAAAAATAGCATATTTAATGAAAGTATTGATGTGTTTGAATTTTAATGACTGAAATAAAGAATAAGTTTGGAAGTGGATAAATGGTAGAGGAAGAAGAAAAGAAGTAAAATGATTCAGAGATTTCTTTTTTTGGAAAAATTATTAGTAATGAAAGAAGGCTCAAACTTGGTTTTAAGAGATGTATGCAGAAATGAGGGGGTGTAATAATTGGAATAGCACTGCTACATAATTTCATTTTTAACAAGCAGTTTTAGTTTTACAAGTTTCATACAGGCATTACTGATACTTAGTAAACAATTAGCTTTAGTGGTAGGGTGATTTAGAAAAAGATTAAGAACAAAAAGAATGTTACTTTTGCTGAGAATTCCTATATAACACAGTCCAGAAAATAATAATTCAAATTAGAAATAAATGCAATTATATTGGGACATGTAAAAGTCAAGAAAAGACTAAGGAGCTACTAAAATAATTATATTGAATCATATTGTTCTTTGGAGAACATACTTTTATCTTTGTAAGCCATAAAATGAAAAATGGGAATTAAATTTGATATATTGGTTTATATACTTATTAATGTATGTGTACTGTCATCATTATCTGGAATATAGTAAGGACAAAATGAAATTTTACTGTTTATTTAAAACACAGCAGATAAATAGGTACAAGAAAAAGAACTTTTGTAGAGAGATTGATTTTAGAGAATAAAATAAAATATTTTCTGTGGTCTGGAAAGAGAATGAAAAGGATAAAGTGTTTCATGCTACTGACCCAGATTCCACCCTTGGAACTGCATATAGACCCTTAACAACTACAAAAAATGACTACTGAAAGAGTCAGGAGGAAGTCCAGAGCAGTGCTGAGTATTACTCCCAAACTAAATAAATTAATTATTAAATTAAATATTAGGAAGTAAAATAAAATTATATGATATTTATTCTCAATTTCCATATCACAAGTATTATATAAATAGCTCTTATAATAATATATAAATAATACTGAAGCAGAACTGAACATTTAGATTGGAAATATAGTTATAGCCCCTTATTTCTTTCAGAAATAAAATTCGAGGCATTTGTAGAACAAAATAGAAACAAGCAAGATAAAAGTATAAAACTTCACAAGACATTATGTTATTTGGAAATAATTATCTGCTTAAGTAATTTTAAATTTTCCAAATATATACAGATTAGTAATACTGAGTTAATCAAATCTTAAGATCAGAGTTTGGACTTGTTCTACATTAAGGGTCTATACTTTTTTTCAGCTAATAAATAATTAATTCACTAGACAGTAGAAATATATCATATCCAGCTGTTTTACAATTTTGTCTTTACAAATAGATTTTTCTTATTTTCTTTGGTGCAAATGAGGAACCAATTTACAATAAATCTACTGGACTTAATATATTTTTAAGAAATGCTATTAGCCACCTTAACATTGTTTTAATTGCTTTAATAAAATCATGAATCTCTTTGCCATTTCAGTAATTTTTATTGTCATTTTCAAACAAATGTGCAAAAACTTCTTAAATAAAAATATACAACAAGAATATTGTTAAATTTATGTCTTAGAAATATGCTACCATGCAGGAAAACAGCATGCGTATTATGTATAACATTTATGTTTGTATTAATACAAAATAGTGTCTGAAATGAGCACAGTTACAATACACTTTTGTGTTTGTAGTTCTCATGATACATGGTAATCAAATTTCAAGAAAATATATATTTTTCTTCTGAACTTCACTGTTAGTCAATCATATCTAAATATTGCTTGCTAACAGATTTTTTCCTAAATGTACTAATTTTTAACATTCCCTACTTAAAACCAGTGATTCTATAAATAACTACAGATTAAGACTGAACCCCTGACTGTATCCTACAAGCTTCACCATACTTTGGCTATTTACTAAACTATGGCTTAATCTCTATAATTTTTATCAGGTTGTTTCTTGCCCCAGTGCTTTTGATCATATTGATCACACAACTTGATGTGTGCTTTCATCAGCCCACACTCATTCTTTTTTCTCCTTCATTCTGTCATTACCTTTCTCCTCCACCCCCAAATCAGGAGTTTACATAAAACATTCATATCGCATAACATTCTGGGTCAATAACATCCTGTCAACTCACTCAGAAGAAATCTGTATAGTGTCTACGTTGTTGTACTCACCACATTGAAGTCAAATGTTTATTATACCAACCTGAGCATCTAGGTTTGTATCATTATTATCTCTCCCTCCTATTCTCTCTCTTTTCCTTCCATTTTTGCATATATAGAATATTAATAATTAATAAGTATGATGGAGGGTGTTATTTATATATTACCAATATTATCAATG
>PVKC010028585.1:0-15399 GCA_004027635.1 Crocidura indochinensis
AAAAAAAAAAAAAAAAAAAAAGAATTCCAAGTTTACCAAAATATAAAAAGTTGGGCAATAGTGGCATGCTTATTTCATCTTGATATTTCAAATAAGTCTCACCTTTACTCACAGGAAGTAGAAAGTTCTTTTACTGTTAATAAAGTGTTGGCAATGCTATGAAGTATATTTTACAAAGAAGAACACACTTTATTAAGACTTAACAAGGATATATAAGTATATAAATATAATTACACTTTTACATATATGAAAATACATTTTAATTGTCTACTAAATAAAAGTGTTGGTACTTGTCACTCTGTTCTTTTCTCAATCTTCAAAGAATGCATCTCATTTTATATTCGCCATTTTGCTTTTAATGAGCAAAATTTTTGCTTTTATGTTTAGTAGCAGGTGTGAGAAAGACATTAACAATCTTGGATAACCAGCATTTTTAAAAAGTTTCCACATGTTGACCTGTATTTTTTGGAGCCAACTTCAAAGTTCTGGAGCTTGTCCCAAACTTTGAAAAGTACAACCCAGCTGCTTAATCCAAGTCTTCTTTTAATGAAACATTATTTTTTTTAAGTTTTGTAGCTTCACAAACAGACTTTGGCTGTTTGCTCTGATTTTAAATCTAACAATAGTAACCTTTCAAAGTAGCTTCTAGACATCTCTCACAATACCAGATAAAGATCACAGATGTGAAGGATGCTTACAAGTTCTCATGGAATCACTAAGGAGTCTGCTCCATTAGACTACTTATAGAAATTAACTTAGTATGGTTAATACATGCCTTGGAAATACATCTGAGAAAATACATCAAGTAGAGTACTCCACTGTTGTCCTCTCCACCAAAGGTATTTTTTATAGGAGCCTCCCTGTTGGTGCATAAGACCCTCATCACTGTCAGAAATCCATAGACTGGAATATAAACCTAACAGTTTAGTGACTGGCCAGGCACTCAGTCCACTATCAATGGAACTACATCTAACAGTGATTGTGTGGGGGCCAGGGATGGCGAAGAATTAAGAACAGGGCGTGAGTTGCTGGTGATCAGACTTGGAGCATTTTGCATGTTCTCTGCTCCTTTGTACTATCATCACAGATTTAAGTATTTTATTTTAAGCTTAGATTTTTCTATAACTCAAATAATCTCAAAATTTTCAATTTTTCCTATTGTCTCCTACTATAGGCAAACAGAATTATTTATATTTAAAAACCACAATATTATAATAGATTATAATACATTTCCTAAAAGAACTTATTAATGGGGAGGTATAGGAAAGAAACATATGAAAAATAGGAAAGAAGTCAGTGAAGAAACTAGTAAGGTGGACAGGGCTAAAATCAGAATTTAATGATACAATTATATCTCTTTGCAATGGTAAAGTATTTTTTTTACCTTAGTGAAAAGGAATATCTAGAGGTTCTAAATATGTGTACTTAACAAAGATTAGACTAAAGATACAGTGCATGGCTCAAAATTTCTTCAAAATGTCAAAAATTCTACTCAGTTTGTTCTACTTTCAATTTTTTTTCTCAAGAATGGACTTTGTTGATGGTTATAAAAGATTCTTTCTTTTTTTTTGGTTTTTGGGTCACACTATGCAGTGCTCAGGGGTTAATCCTGGCTCCATGCTCAGAAATTGCTCCTGGCAGGCACGGGGGACCATATGGGGCACCGGGATTCGAACCGATGACCTTTTGCATGAAAGGCAACTGCCTTACCTCCATGCTATCTCCCGGGCCCCTATAAAAGATTCTTAAGGTATCTGATCAATTACACATAGTAGCTTCTTGAGACTGGAGAGATTGTAGAGAGTGTAAGGAGATCTTTAGGGTACTTCAAAAAAATCTTTGCCCCTGATCATTTATTTCCTAACAAATTCAGTTCTCTCACAAACAGGAACAAAAGTGAGATAATTACACCCATAAAGGCAACCCAGTAATAACAAAGCAAAGGAAATCAGTCATGGTTGTGTAAGCAACAGAAATAGATAAACCAATCTGAAGAGTTGAAGTCATAATTATAGTCATCTGCAACACATTCCAAGGATGATAGAATTCAGACAGGAATTGGTAGTACTGGACTGCAGGAAATTTGACCAAAGCCGCTAAAGAAAGGAATCTTGTACACTACTAAGGAATCAAGACTTACGCTAAACAAAATTTGAAGTTAAACTCAGGTCCCAGAAGATAAATAGAGGCAAATTTTCAGACCTAAAATATTGGAGGAGGAGGAGGAGGATAATACCAAGATGGCAGTAGAAGAGAAAGGTTTATTTCTTTGCTCCCATGAGAAAGAAAACTAACAATTAGTCAGACAAGATACTACTTCAAGAATTCCACAGCTTGTAATAAGACTTCAGAAATTCTAGCATATCAGAGACCAACACAGATTGCACTAGGGGCCTGGCTGTGGGGATAGGAAATGGGTTGTTACTGAAGAGTTTCATGCATCAATGACTAGAAGGAAGATGGAGGAAACGCATGAAGGTAAAGTGATGGCAGGGCTAGAAGGGTCAGATCCTGCTGGCAGAGAAAAGAGCCATTAAAGATCACATTGAGTTCCTATAGAAACGATCATATAGATCATATAAATCACATTGAGTTCCTATATTGTGTTCATATAGAAAAGAAAAACACAATTCCAGTGCACTCTCTCAGAGTAAGTGCATAGGAATACCACCTTAAGTAGAAGGAGAAAAAGTAGAGAAAATAAGAAGTGGGAGATGGGAGGAGAAACACTGACACATAAAACACTGAGGGAAAAAAAACCATACTGAATTAGATATCTGAGTCCAACGTCTTACAACTCTACAATTATAAAACCTAACCAAATCAGAGAAGAAACCCCTTTCCATGCTAGATTAAAGAAAGCAAAACATCAAGGGAGGAGATAAATGGATGGGGAGGGAAAAATAGAAAGAACTGGCCTCTAGGTAACAAGGGATCTTAAATACGTTACTGGTCTAGTGAAACATCTCAAACTTGCCAGAGCCAACACTACTGTAGGCTTGGGAATTAAATCACAATAATTAAACCTAAAACAGCTAAGGAGATTGACTGGGGCTTGAGAGAGACCTTGGAGATATTTGGGGAGATGCTGACACTGATGATGGATTAGGAGTTCGATTGTTATATGCCCAATATTCAATTATTAACAACTTTGTAAATCATGGTATCTAATATTTTTTAACTTTTTAATGAAAGTAACCCACTGCCAATACAAACTGAGAGTGCATGTCACTAGAGATCAGAGAACTGTTCATCCTAAGTTAAAATAAAAGCTGTCTCCCACAAAGCTGGATTTAGTGGATGCTTGCCTTGCACAAGACCAACCCAGGTCCCCATGGGACTCTTCAGGAGTGATCACTGAGCACACACCCAAGAGTACCCCTGAGCACTACTGTGTATTGGGAGTTGGGTTGGGTAGAAGCTTCTTCTCATTGCATCTGACTGTATGTAGCATTCACCCTGAATTGATTTCCAGAATTAGCAGCCAATAGAAGAGTTAAAGTGAATGTGTGGAAGTGTATGAGAAAATTCAATAAACAATACTATAAATTGAAGAACATAGTAGGTCAGTAGGTTAGCTAGAAAATAATATCAGAAGTCTCTCTGCAACAGAATGACAGAAGAGAAGATAAAGAAAGATATTAACAAAAATAATTAAGGGACCAGAGCAATAGCATAGCTGGTAGATCATTTGCCTTGCATAAGGCTGACATGGGTTCGATCCCAGACATCTCTTTAGACCTCCTGCCTACCAAGAGCAATTTCTTTTTTATTTCTTTTTTATAATATAAATAATATGATCATTTAAGCACATGATTACAACCATGATTGTAATTGGGTTTCAGTCATAGAAAGAACACTGCCCCTTCACCAGTGCAACATTCCATCACCATTTCCCTCCTCCCCCACCCCCTGCCAGTATTCAAGACAGGCATTTACTTTTCTCATTCATTAATTAACATTGTCATGATAGCTGTTAGTGTAGTTATTTCTCTAACTGCACTCACTACTCTTTGTGGTGAGCTTCATATATGAGCCAGTTCTTCCATCCCACACCTCTATTATCTCTAGGTCTCTTCAGGAGTGTTTCATGAGCACATATTCAAGAGTACTCCTGAGCACTGCTTTGTACTGGGAGTTAGATAGATGCTGCTTCTCGTTGCATCTGATTATAGGTATTCACGCTGAATTGGTTTTATTGTAGTAGACATTACAATAATGTTCACTATTTTTTTAAACCCATAGATGAGTGAGACTATTCTGTGTCTATCTCTCTCCCTCTGACTGATTTCATTCCACATAATAGCTCCATGTCCATCCATGCATAGGAAAATTTCATGACTTCATCTCTCCTGACGGCTGCATAATATTTCATTGTCTATATATACCACAGTTTCGTTAGCCATTCATCTGTTGAATGGCATTTTGGTTTTTCCAGAGTCTGGCTATTATAAATAGTGCTGTAATGAATATAGGTCTGAGGAAGGCATTTTTGTATTGTGTTTTTGAGTTCTGAGGGTGTATCCCTAGGAGTGGTATAGCTGGATCATATGGGAGCTCAATTTCCCTTTTTTTGCAGAATCTCCATATTGTTTTCCATAAAGGCTGGACTAGATGGCATTCCCACCAGCAGTGAATGAGAGTTTCTTTCTCTCTACATCCCTGCCAGCACTAATAGTTCTTGTTCTTTGTGATGTGTGCCAGTCTCTGTGCCATGAGATGGTACCTCATCATTGTTTCAATTTGCATCTTCCTAATAATTAGTGATGTTGAGCATTTTTCCCGTGCTTTTGACCATTTGTATTTCTTCTTTGAGAAAGTGTCTGTTCATTTTTTCTCCCCATTTTTTGATGGTGTTAGATGTTTTTTTCTTGTTAAGTTCTGTCAGCTCCTTGTATACCTTAGATATCATCTTATCTGATGGGTATTGGGTGAATAGTTTCTCCCATTCTGTGGGTGGATTTTGTAGTCTAGTCACTATTTCCTTTGAAGTGCAGAAGCTTCTCAGCTTACTATAGTACCATCTGTTTATCTCCACTTCCACTTGTTTGGAGAGTAATATTTTCTCCCTGAAGATGACTTTAGTCTCAATGTCACATAGTGTTTTACCTACATGTTGTTCTATATACCTAATGGTTTTGAGTCTCATATTAAGATCTTTAATCCATTTGGATTTGACCTTTGTGCATGGTGTTAGATGGAGTTCTGAGTCTGATTTTTTGCATGTGACTGACCAGTTGTAACAACACCACTTATTGAAAAGGATTTCCTTGCTCCGTTTTGCATTTCTTGCCTCTTTATCAAAGACTAATTGATTGTATGTCTGGGGAAACATTCTCTGGGTACTCAAATCTATTCCACTGATCTGAGGTCTGTCTTTATTCCAAAACCATGCTGTTTTAATGACTATTTCTTTGTAATACAATTTAAAGTTGGGGAAAGTGATTCCTCCTATATTTCTTCTCCCAAGGGTTGCTCTAACTATTCGTGAGTTTTTATTGTCAGATGAATTTCATGACATACTTCTTTAAAGTATGTAATGGTATCATTAGAAAAATTTCATTAAATCTGTACAATGTTTTGGGGAGTATTTCCATTTTAATTATGTTAGTCCTACCAATTCATGAGCAGGATATATGTTTCTATTTCCTCGTGTCCTCTTTTATTTCTTGAAGCAGGATCTTGTATTTTTCCTTGTATAGGTCCTTCACCTCTTTAGTTAAGTTGACTCCAAGGTATTTGAGTTTGTGTGACACTAATGTAAATGGGATTGCCTTTTTAATGTCCATATCTTCTCTATCGTTATTGGTGTATAAGAAGGTCAGAGCCAGAGAGGTGGCACTAGAGGTGTGGCATCTACCTTGCAAGGCTAGGATGGACCGCGGTTCAATCCCCGGGCATCTCATATGGTTCACCTAAGCCAGGAGCAATTTCTGAGTGCATAGTCAGAAGTAATCCCTGAGCATCAATGGGTGTGGCCTAAAAACAAAAAAAAGGCTTTTGATTTTTGCATGTTAATTTTGTAGCCTTCCACTTTGCTATATGAATCCATTGTTTCTAGAAGCTTTTGATAGAATCTTTAGGATTTTCTAGTATAGTATATCATATGCAAACAGTGAGACCTTGACTTCTTCCTTTCCTATCTTGATATCTTTTCCTTGCCTAATCTCTATGGCAAGAAATTACAGCACTATGTTGAATAGGAGTAGTGAGAGAGGGCAGCCTTGTCTTGTACCAGATTTTAGAGGAAAGGCTTTTAGTTTCTCTCCATTGAGAATAATATTTGTCATTAGCTTGCAATTGATGACCTTGACTATACTGATAAAACTTTCTTCCATTCCCATCTTGATGAGAGTTTTTTCAAGAATTGGTGTTGAACCTTATTGAATGCTTTCTCTGCATCTATTGATATGATTATATAGTTGCCATGATTTTGTTAAGCATCTTTGCATCTGTATTCATCATGGATATTGATCTGTAATTTTCTTACTTTTTTTTATTTTGCAGTATCTCTGTCTGGTTTTCCAGATTTGGTATTAAGGTGATGTTAGCTTCAGAAAAACTATTTGGGGGTGTTTCTGTTTCTTCAATTTCATGAGAAAAATCCTGAAAAGAATTGGTAGCAGTTCCTCTTGAAAAGTTTGAAAGAATTTGTGAGTGAATCCATCTGGGCCTGGGCTCTTGTTTTTGGGAAGACTTTTGATTACTATTTTAATTTCCTCAGTAGTGATGGGTCTGTTTAGATATGCTAGAGCATCATGATTCAACCGTGGAAGATTATGAGTCCAAGAATTTATCCATTTCTTCCAAGTTCTCATGTTTCATGGCATAGAGTTTTTAAAAATTGTCTCTGATTACCCTTTTAATTTCTGCAGTTGAGATATATCCCTTTTCATTTTTAATCCAGTTTACTAAGTTTTCCAAGAGCAATTTCTATTCTAAGTGCTAAGTCACACCGATGGATGTGACCCAAAACCCAAAAATAATTCATTAAAAGGAAAGAAATTAAGAAAAACAAAGGGATGGTGCTTATGAGACAATGTAAATTGGATTAGCAATGTATGAGACAATAGCATTCACATCATAGGGAATTCTGAAAGAAAAGATCCTGGGAAAGGGTACTGAAGAAATAATAACCAAGAATCTTTAAAACTTGTCAGTTGAGTCTCAATCCTAGAAATTCAAAAAGTTCCTAACAAATAAAACCAAAAATGAATACCCAAACAAAATTAAAATGGTAAAATTGGAAATAGAGGTGGAATATGAGGGCAGAAAAACAGTGTGCAGGTCAACATCTGCCATCATCAGCTTAAAAATCAATAACAAAAATTGACTCTCTCCTCTGCCTACATTTGACCTGTTGTAGAAAGTAGCTAAAAAGTCTAGACTTAGAAGTTAGGAGGAGGAGGATTTCAGCCTAGACTAAAGAAAGTTGGCAGCAGACTATCTTTGGGAACTGTATTGAGAGTGTGTTTGAAGGTGAAGCAGAGAGTGGAACAACAGGACATTTCCCAGACTGACCTGAACTTGGCAAACATACTGCCAAAAGCTAGCAAATAAAGATACATTAATCACTGCCTACTTTAAGAATACTAAAAGATTCATCTAAAAGGCATATGCATATACCTGTTTATTGCAGAAGTATTTATAATAGCCAAGATTTGTAAACAACCCAAGTGACAAAAATAAAATCTGAGTGTATAAAGAAATTGTTATATAATTAATGTATGTATGTATATTAGAATATAACTCAGCTATTACAAAAGATTAATATCTTTTAATATGCAGTAACGGGTAGAATTGGATAGAATTATGTTAAGTCAAGTGAGTGAGAAGAAAATAGACAAATACCAGATGGTCTCACACATATGTGAAATATAAAGAAAAAAAGGAAGAGATGATCCTAAATAAAAATAATCCATAATATAGTGCCAAAGGAGCATTAAGTTTAAGTTCCAAAGAAGGAGAAATGTCCTTGGGACAGTTCTGGAGGGTTGCTTCTCCAGTAGTGAATTCGGTTTTACAATATTGCAAGTATTGAACACTAAAAGAAAAAGTGTTGTACACTGTTACCTACATAAAAATAATGGAGGCAAGAATAAAACATTTTAATCAATACTAAGGTTGCTTAGAGTTACAAATATTAAACTCTGGCCTGCCCAATTATGGGAATACAGCTAATGCAGCAAGCTCATGACTGCAAAATCCCAGCAGCTCGGTCACTTTTACAGCTACAAATTCACATACAGCATTCAGAACAAAATCGCAGTGCCAGAGAGAGACACAGCCTTGATTGTCAATTACAAGCCTCAGGCTATCTTATACTTTGGTCTTATATGTAGGTCTCCAACTCTAGCTCTTGCTTAGTACCAGGAATAAGAAATGAAGGAATCAGGGCAAGAGAGATAGCACAGCAGTAGGGCATTTTCCTTGCATGCGGCCAACCAGGGAGGGATCACATTCAATTCCTGGCATCTCCTGTGATCCCCCAGCCTGCCAAGGGCGATCTCTAAGTACAGAGTCAGGAGTAACCACTGAGCACCACTGGTTGTGGCCAAAAACCAACGAATCAATAAATAAATAAATAAATAAAATTTAAAAAAAAGAAATGAAGGTATCTATTTTCATCAATAAATGGGACTGGGAGAAGGGAGAGTAACTGGGGGAAAACCAGAGAGGTCTTCAAAAGCCAAAAACTTTTTATTTACCTTCAAAGTTTGTAAAACAATATACCTAATAAAATTCAATGAGATGAAAACATGGATACCATCAATAAATTAAATTAAGTATTTTAATATGAATAAACTCCAAACAGCAAAAATGAAGGTGAGAAGCATTATTCAAAGAGAAGAGGAAAAATAAAGGTGATTGCATAAACATGAAGAAGAAAAAAAGAGAGTTAAGGGACAGCATTACATCATCACATACAAATTGTAAAAATTCCAAAAGAAGAGGAAAGAAAAGGTGAGAAATTTTGGAGGAAATAATAGTTTGAGAACTTCTCCAAACTAAGGAGAGAGACTTGTGCAGATGCAGGAGACCCAAAGTGCACCAAACGCACCAAGACACACAGTAATCAAAAGATTAAAAACAAGAAAAAAGCCGTCCTAAAAGAGACAAGTAAAATAAGAGAAATACCATAAAATGAATATCAGATTTCTTACATGAAATTCTATTGGCAAGAAAGGAATGGTATGAGATATCTGACTATTGAATAAAGATAGCCTTCCACCAAAAATCCTCTACCCTGCTAGGTTATCACTTTGAATTCCAGAAAATAAAAATATTTTCATAAATAAATAAACAATAGCTAAAATCATTCACCAACTTTGTAAAAAATAAATTAAATGTTCTATAAGATAAAAAAAAAAACCCTAATCAAAAGCAGAAAGAAACAAAAATAATAAAAAATACACACATAGGGGCCCGGGAGATAGCATGGAGGTAAGGCATTTGCCTTTCGTTCAGGAGGTCATCGGTTCTAATCCCAGTGCCCCATATGGTTCCCCGTGCCTGCCAGGGGCAATTTCTGAGCATGGAGTCAGGAGTAACCCCTGAGCACTGCTGGGTGTGACCCAAGAACTAAAAAAAAAAAAAAAAAAAAAAATACACGCATATTATAAATGGTACAAGGATAAGAGAATAAAGGGAACTGCCATAATGTACTTAGAACTTCCTTTTTTTTATTTTATTGTGGGAGGTTTGGGCCATACACGTTGATGCCCAGGGATTACTCCTGGCTATGCACTCAGAAATCATTCCTGGCAAGAGGGACATCAGGAATCAAACCCAGGTCCATCCTATGTGCAAGGCAAATGGCCTACCACAGTAACATCGCTCCAGCCCCAACTTCTTTATTTTTAATAAAAGATATGAATTAAGCTTAGAATGTCAAATATAAATTGCTGGGTTACATAATTTAAAGTTACTTCAAATAATTTAATAAGAAAGAATAACCTACTTTAAAGGTTGATATCAAATTTCAAGTGGAGAAAATGTCTAAAAGCTAAATAAACAAACTTGCTAAATACCAAAAATTCTCATAGTAAAATGGCAAAATATTCCCTTCTGTCCATAACTTCTGTTAATATTTAGCTCCCATTTAAAAGGTACATACTGACTGAATGAATCAAGAAACATTCTGGGTGGGGCCGGAGTGAGAATATAGTGGTAAGGCATTTGCCTTGCAAGTGCTCAACACCGAACAGATGGGTGGTTTGAATTCTGGCATCCCATATTGTCCCCTGAGCCTGCCAGAAGTAACTTCTGAGTGCAGCACCAGGAGTAACCTCTGAGCGCTGCCGGATGTGGCCAGAAGAAAAGAAAAGAAACATTCTGGGACTTATAAGAGACATACTTCAATTCTCTCTCTCACACACACAATAGGCTTATATAGATTTACGTCTAATATGGAAGCCTTTGATTCATTTTAAACTGACTTTTGTGCATGGTGTGAGAAAAGGATCTGAGTTCATGTTTTTACTTGTGATAAGCCAATTTTCCCAGAACTATTCATTATTCAACTTAATAATCTATGCCACTTTATCATAGATCAAAGAATCTTTCTGAGCTCAATTCTCCTTACAAGTCAGAGTCTGTCGTTATTTCAATATTACTACTTAGGATTAATTACTACAGCTTTATAATATTATTTAAGGTTGGGGAAAAAGAAATGGTCCCATTTTCTTTTTTCCTAAGATTGCTTTTGCTATATGGAGAGTTTTATTACTCTATATAAATTTTAGCAGCATTTTATTTATGTCTTAAATATAGGGTGGGTATTTTTATAGGGACTGCCTTGCATCTGTATAATGCTCAAGGAAGAATGTTTGTTTTGACAGAGTTAATTCTTCCAATCCATGAACAAAGGATGTGTTTCCATTTCACTGTGTATTTTTAATTCTCTTTATGATAATGTGTAGTTTTCTTTGTTTTTGTCTTTGATCTTTCATTAAGATGATTGCCAGGTATTTAATTTTCTAAAGGATGATCATTAATGTATTATTTTTAATTTCTCTTTTATGTCATTTTTATATAGAGTAATGCTATAGAATTTTGCATGTTGATTTTGTAACTTGCAATTTTACTGTATGATTTTATTGTTTCTATGACTTTTTATAGTCTTTAAGTTTTTCTAAATATAGTATCATGTCATCTTCCATGGCCAGAATTTCCAATACTAGATTGAGTAGTAGTGTTGAAAATGGACAAGCTTATGTGTCTGATCTTATAGGGAAGGCTTTTAGTTTTATACCACTGAGTAGATGTTTATTGTAGGTTTGTGAAAAATGACTTCTATTATGTTCAAAATTTCTTCAATCATTTTGTAGATAGTTTGAATGTGTGTTAGATCTTGTCAAATGCCTTTTCTGCATCTACTGATATGCCCATTTAATTTTTATTATTTCTTCTGTTGATTATGATAAATAGAGGCATAACTCTTCATGACATTAAAGTATCTTTTATGATTGAACACCATTGACCAAGCAAACAAAAGCCAAAATAAATAACTGGGCTATATCAATCTAAGATAATTCTGTGCTGCAAAAGATAAAATGACAAGAATAAAAAGACATTTCAAAGATTAGGAAAAAATATTTGATCACCATTCATCTGACAAAGGGATACTACCCAAGATATATGAAGCACTGGTAAACATAATTAAAAAATCAAAAAATGATTAAGGACACACACACACACACACACACACACACACACACACACAAAGGGAGAACAGGTAGGGGGAGGGATCCAATTCAGAGGTACTTCCCAATCAGGTGGGATAAGCACAAGCAAAGAAGAATTATTCTGAATAGTGTAAAAGCTAGTTACTTTTTTTGTTTTATAGAAAATGCAGAAATATGAGATAAAGCAAGTCATGTCCCAAACATTCTAAGTGTAAGACAGAGTCCCCTAATAAAAGATGAAAAGGGGTCGCAGTTTTTGCATAGGCACAGCAAAAGTTGGGGAAATAAAAAATTAACCTTTGTCATATAACCAGGGTGCTGCGCCATTAATAGGAATCTCTTTTTGGGGGGAGGCTCAAGGATTACTCCTAGCTCTGTGCTCAGAAATCACTCCTGACTTGGAAGACCATATGGGACTCAGGGGAATCAAACCATGGTCTGTCCTAGGTCAGATGCATGCAAAGCAAACGCCCTATTCCTGCGCCACCACTTCAGCAAAAAGTGAAGGGGGACACTGGTGGTGGGAATGTTACACTGGTTAAGTTGGGGAGGTTGTTCTGTTTATGACTTAAACCCAACTGCAATCATGTTTGTAATCATGGTGCTTAAATAAAGATTTTATATATTAAAAAAAAAAAAAAAGAAATCTCTGTGTTTCTATGAGGAGGACTGACAAAAGGCCCTCTGGGATATTATATTCTTAGTGTGTATGGATGTTTCCAATACTTCCCAGGAATTTTCATCAAAAGGCCTGCTGGGAAGCCATACCCCTGCCTGGATAATTGGTGAAATTCTGTAAAGATATTTTTGAGGTTTGTATTACGGTACTGACATTATCTTTTCCTCACATCTAACTGCCCTATAATTACCATTGTCCTTTCTGCTGTTTTATATGTAAATATAGTCTCTATTTACACTCCCTTTACCAGGATAATTTTAGTACCAAATTAAAGACATCTCTCTCTCTCTCTCTCTCTCTCTCTCTCTCTCTCTCTCTCTCTCTCTCTCTCTCTCTCTCTCTCTCTCTACTTTAAAACAATAGAGCCTATTCCCTTTAGAATAGAAACTTGACAGAATTCCTACAGAATTCCCCCTTCTCACTAATCCCTTATTTTACATTTGAGGCTAGCTTGCCAGGAACTGCTTTGATATGTTAAAATTAACCTTCTTTGTGAGATGACTCTTACTGCTTGTTTATCCCCCTAGCCTGATGTATTGTTTTATTGTTAAGCTGTGCTTTGTAATTGTAAGCATCTTTTTCATACTGATGACTGGCAAAAATATTACATATGCCTGTCCCAGACATTAAACTTAGAATGCTGTTTCTCCACACACTTTGTGTGCTCTCATCTTTCTTTATATTTCGTCACCCGTGCATTTACTCTCCTCGAGGGAACTCAAAGAAGTTCTCCAACGCATTCCGACCCCAAAAGCTAGTTCGTGGCACAGGGTGTCCTTATACATAACATATCCTGCCATAAACCCAACTAAAAGCTCCATGCAGACTAATATGGCTAGCCCTAAGGTCTTTCTTCACAATCCCAGGAAAAGTTCTCTGCAACACAGTTGCCACAGGCTTCAGTAATTAGACATCACGAAGTGTATCCTGCTTTCATATTATCATAGAGTGGCAAGGCAAGGAACGCCGCCCTGTATGCAAGTAGTTGATGTTTCCAAGTCATCAGGGTGGCACAGGAACCCACCTTTGCAAGTTGGTGCCAAGGCAGCACTAAGGCCTGTCCCGATAGAAGGTTGATTCTAGATGAAGGTGCAGAAACCCTGTCCATCAGTTTAAATGTGGGACCCAAGGTTCACAGGTGAATGGCCAATGTCAAGCAACCAAAGTCTAAAACAAATCACTTTGACATGTTCAGGGTGGAAGGCCTCCCAGCAACATAAAAATTTCATAGTTCCTAATCCTAATAGATAGAAACTTCTCTCTATACCTAAGATTTCCCCCATTTTATTGCACCTATGCAAAAAGGAACAATGCAACAGAATACTATTTGGTGCATAAGGTGGTAGGTAATAATAGCAAGCTAAATAATCCCTATTACATGGTTCTAGCAGCAGTACATAACCTGAGATACACATTTCCTAAAAATTTCTACTAACCAAGTTCAAAGGGGATAAAATTATATATATACAAGGAAGTATGCAGTAAAGAATCATGTATATTAATTAAATATACCTAAAGAAATATACATATACCCCTTTAGTGTTTCAAAATAGTCTAGGGAATGTAGAATTCAAAGCACAGCTTCCTTTAGTAGCAGGCTGTATGGAGTCCATGGATTATAGCTCTCTTACCCCAGAACAGTTTCCTACTCATTCCTAAACCTACCCCCATGACAGACACAAAATGATGATGTACTTTATAATGCTTATTACATCCACTGATAATAAAATTATTGAAAGAACTTTACTAGAAGAAAACTTGTGAAAATTGTTATATCTAACAATGGGATCATTAAGTCATAGTTGAAGACTTACTAAGTTGTTTGTTGCTAATTGAGTCTTTTGTATTATTGATTTTGTTTGGTGAGCTTAGATGGCTTCTATGCTACTTTCAGATCTAATTTGGTGTGTGCCTACTGAACTATCCATATTGAAAATTTTGGAGGTGTTACATATCAGTATATGTGTCCCTGAGCTCTATGAATTCCAGGATCTGTGGAGCTGGACAAGTGAATTTATCATATAATGATGTCTGTGGGACATGGGTTTGACTGCATGAGCTTCTGGAAGTATAGGGCGTGCCTTCAGGTCCCCCATTCCATGAAGACCTCAGCGTTTCATCCAAAAATAAAAAAAAAAATACCAGCATACCTGAAGTTTTTGTCAATGTGTTTCTGCAGAGATCAGTGGTAAAACAGTGATGGGTTTGGAAACAGTTGCATGGGCTGCAGTAGGACAGGAACTTGGCCTGCTCCATCTCAAGGACACCCCAGTATTTTCAGCATCAAGATTGGTGTAGCCATGAACTTTCACTGTTTATCTTGCATCTTCGGGGGGTGGGGGGTTTCCACACCCATTGATGCTCAGGTGTTACTCCTGCCTATGCACTAAAAAATTACTCCTGGCTTGGGGAACCATATGGGACCTGGGGGATCAAATAGCAATTTGTCCTAGGTTAGTGCATGCAAAGCAGAGCCCTACCACTTGCACCACCAGTCCACCGCCTTATCTTGCAACTCTTTCAAGAATAAAATGAGTCTAAGGAGCTGGTCAATGAGTTTACATGGTAGTCGCTGTGAGTCATTCATAGTAGATTTTCTTTGAAGCCTTGGAAAAACTCACTCATCTTGCCCTGAGCTTTTATTCTTGAGGAGAATGTTGATAACTATCTAAACTTACTGATAACAATAGATCATTTAAGTTTTCTACTCTTCCTAACTCAGTCTTGAAGTTTGTAGACTCTAAAATTATTTTTCCTCTAAAATTTCCAATTTAGAGATATTAAATTGTTCATACTAGTTGCAAAACATTCTTTGCATTTCTGAGGCATCTGTTGTAATTTTATCTGATTATTCAGAACTTTATTTCTTTTATTCTTTGTGAGACTAATCAGGGGATAATCAATTCTATTGAGGGGCCAGAGCTGTAGCAGAACAAGTAGGGCATTTGCCTTGCATGCAGTTGAATAAGGTTTGATTCCCCACATCCCATATGTTCCTCCAATCCTGCAAGGAGTAATTTCTTTTTTTTTTTT
>PVKC010028586.1:0-15305 GCA_004027635.1 Crocidura indochinensis
TCTTTCATCTGTCTGTCCCAGATGCACAAGCACAGTCAAGAGCACTGACAGGTAGCAACCAGCATACCAGCATGACCATGTGGGAAAAAAGAAATCTCTTTTACTTGACATTCAATAGGTCAGACATTCATCTCTGTTCAGCTTTATCAAATAGTAAGAGCACCATCAGACCCTTTGAACTTGGGAGGATCACCCAAGGTTATAGATTACTTGTCAAAGTGACAGCTCAACCTTAATAAAACAGAGATGGGTAGTCTTTGTCTACCAAGAGCCACTTGGCTAGCTATAACATCATTCATGAGCTATACAATAAATGCAGACAGGAAGATGATGAAAAGCATGTATGTCTCTCCCGTCATGAACCAAAGCCAGACCACAGGATTTCATGGGCTTTATATGGTCCATAAGTCCAGATATTCCCCACCACTACCCTAAATTCAGACGTGGATAAAACCAGAATTGGAAGAAATTGGCTATCTCTGTTCTCACTGAAACGATGTCCCAAAGTCAGTTCACAGGAGCACAACTGCCTTGATTAATGTTTCACACCTCCGAATTCATACTATGAGTGGCAGTCTGTCTAAGAAATTGGCATATTTCCTGTTGAGGGAAGGAGCAACTATGCTTTATCATAAAGTATCCTTAATCTAACCTATAGCCTGTTCTTAATATGCATAGTTAGGCTCTTAAAATAACAGTAGATTTTTAGTAATGGTTGGTCAAATGCATGTATAAAATATTTCTAACTGAACCATCTATATTGCTCTCAGAATAATACTTAATATCACTTAATAATACTTAACATCACTATTTAAATGAGCACTAACTAAAGGATCACTCTGCTATTTTGAATGTTCAACATATTTTATTTAATTTACCCCACAATTCTCTAAGATAGGGGCATTATCACTCCAAAATTGTTGTTACCCTAATTGCAACTTCAATTTTAAAATTTATTTATTCAATCCGAAAACGAAAGTCAAAGTAAAAGTAATTTTCCCAAAGTTACACAGCTTGTATATGGACAGAATGATCCAAACTACAGTTTGGTTCAAATCTATTGTGTCACTTTGTAGCTTAGGTTCTGTAGTGTAGACACTGGTGTTTGGTTTCATTGTCAATGTTACTTTGCAAATTAATTTAAAAAGCCTCTGTCCCCTCTTCTCTAAATGATCTTTAGACTTCTAGACTGTGAATGCTTCAAGGAGAGACACGGCTTATGGCTTCTATTTCAGCCCAGCTCAACTTGGTGGTAGGCACCCAACATACCCACAATGACTAACAGGCGCAAGAACAAATAATACATCAACCATTTCTGAGACACTGAAAGTCTGTAACTAAGTCCTCTAGCTCCCCTCAACACATACACAAATCTGGAAAGTCCAGCATATTTTAAAAATGGCTGGGATGATGAATCAAGTTACAAGTATAATTCACCTTAGTGATTCTCAGAGTGTAACATCAGACCAGTGACTACTCACCTCCAGGTACCTGCTCCATGAAGATCTTAATGTAGCCATTCTCACATATAGAGCCCAGGTATTGAACAATGTTGGGGTGTTTGAGGTACTTGTGCAGGGTCAGCTCCTCATGCAGAGACTGAAGGACACTGATGAGGAAAGCATAGCCTGAGTCACTGACAGATGCCCAAAGTCAAACCACAGCTCTCACCAGCGCCTTCCTTGCAGCTGTTTGCTCTTCTTTCTGAAAACTTCTCTCTTTTGATTCAGATAGGAGCTGATACTCCATCATGCAAGGATGTTAAAAGCCCAAGTGTGTTAGGTTTTACGAGACTCACTATGATGAGACTCACTATGATGACTGGTGTGTATGAAGAAATATTACAGTTCAATGCTATAGTTAGTGCCTAAATACTATAACCCAACTTTCCTCTGCTTCCCATGATGGGTGTTATTCTAAATGTTCTGTCCTCAGTTGTCTTCTAGTCATATTATGAAGACTCTAGCAATTGCTATGGAATCAACAACCTCAAGCCTATGCACAAGGGTTACTATTCTCCCTTCTTCAGCACACAGTTTACCATAACACATAACTAAAGTCCATAGAAAGACCACTATTTATTGTGGCATACAGATTCTTTCCAGTTCAGATCAGGCTACACCTTTCAAATTTCTTTATTTTGGGGGGGGTCACATCCAGCAGCGCTCAGGGGTTACTTCTGGCTCTATGCTCAGAAATTGCTCCTGGCAGGCTCGGGGGACCATATGAGATGCCGGGATTTGAACCACCGTCCTTATGAATGCAAGGCAAACACTTTACCTCCATGCTATCTCTCCGGCCCCACCTTTCAAACTTCTTGCCTCAACTCTAAGAGTCCCTTATGGTCCTTCCCCTGTGTTTGGATCACAACAGATAATCTATTATTTTCTAAATATATTCGGTGGGTTAGTAGCTCAGGATTTCTCTCCTTCAGCACAGAAGATTACAGTTTTCTCTCCTTCCTAACTCCTATGCATCACTCAAACAACAGCTCAAAGACGATTCACTTTATCAAGCTTGCCACAATTCACCAGGAAAAGTAATTAATTCCTCCCCTATGTTCAAAAGACACTTTGTGCACCTGTCACTTTGATTTCCCATAAAGGTCTGTTTTCTCAGTATATTTCTAATTTCCAGAGGACAAAACCAACCAATTATCCTCAGTACCAGAGAAGCTTTGGATCACAGAACACATTCACATTTAACGCCCCTGTACTGTCAATAGTAGGTACAGATTTGGGGTGTAGGTTACTGAAGCCTCTAGGAGGAGTGTCCCACTTGCCTGTTATGTCCTTCTAAAACTTCTTTGATAGCAATTTGCACTTGCTTGTTCCGATCTATTCCAGCATACACAGTCCCATAACTTCCTTTCCCCAGAATAATTCGGTGGCCATTGTCATCAAGTTTATACGCATACTAGAGAAAGAAGAGTAACATTCAAAAAGCATACAACTTTTTGTAAGAAGTTCCTAAGTTTCCCCCCAACTTGCCCAACCATCAAAAAATAGTGATGAAAAAAAAAGTCAGAAACATAGTTTAAGGAGCAGGTAGATCACGATATTTAATCTATGTCGTTATATGAAATAATGACAGCAGGTTATCGGAAAATGAAGTTTTATTATCACATTGATGAAGAAAAATTGATTCCCAGTTGAGGCCACTGTCCTGTGGAGTGCACAGTTTGGGGGTTGCATGCCTTTCTTGGGATGCTCTGATGACCTCCCATAACTCGAAGCTGTGCACATGAAGTTCAAAGGGCATATTTTGGTAGTGTTTGTGTATCCTGAGATGTAAGGATGTCCTGTCCAAGACGTGGGGTCCTGTCTTGAATCCCAGGCTGTGCCAGAAACATAGGCCACCTTTGACCCTGAATTGGAATTGGGTTGGGAAATGAATGAAGTAAGACATCATGCTTGAATAGAATAGGTATTTTGGGTCTGTATTTACACGTTAAATGTTATTTCACTAACCAGAAAGTAAATTCTTGTTGAAATTAGAATAAAATTGGTCTCAAGGTATTGTTTTCCTTAAAGCTTCACCTTCCTGATGGCAATGGTATGTGAGGACCATTATTTATAATAACAAATATTTATAGCATTTTATTATTTATAATAAATATTAATAAACATTTATAATCATTATAATAAATAACTTTATTCATTCACCCTCCCTTACTTTTCTATAATATCGGGGCAAAAATACTTGGAAGAAGAGTCCACACACTTTGTTGCCTTCCTTGCTAGTAATCACATACTTTGGCAACAAGGATTCCAAATAGCAAAGTCACTTCCAGAGCATTGGACATGTGAGGAAGTGCCAGTGTTCAAGCTAGTGGCCTCAAGCTTTTAAGATACAAAAGGCTTTTGATTTCACAATTTTCTCTGCTTTCATATTTCTTAGCTCTAAAAAGTACCCCAGTTCATTTCCACAGCAAACTTTAGTTTCAAGCTAAGAATTTGAATAACCATCCCCATTAATAAAATGAACCCCTTTACCATTTTCTGGAAGAAACCAAAAGCAACTGATTTCAGTCTAACTTAAAATAGTCAAATCTTAATAAACTGTAATTTGGGGGGAGTCAACCTGAAGATCTTTGCAAAATTTTAAACAAATGTGCCGTATGTTCCTATTTGAGCATATGTTGTTACAGTGTAATATGAGTACTATCATAATGAGCTTATGGTGGAGGTTGGGGTATGTGAGTCAGTGGTAGAGCACATATCTACATAAAGGAAATCCTGAACTCAATCCCCAAAAGCATGAGGAAAAAAGTCTGTTTCCAATTGTTTTTTTTCTTAGTTTCACAAATATTAGCTTAGGAAAAACCTCTTCTCATATGTTACACAGAAAAGGAAATTTAGCATAATGTGTGTCATTTTTTCTTAAACATTCTGACTGTAAGTATTCCAAAGCAATGAACTTTTTCTACAGAAATTCATTAAGCTTGAATTCTGAAAATCATGAATTATAATGCTAGATTGCTCATAAATGAGTTGAAAAATGTCTATAAGGAATTGTTACAAAAAAGATCTTTGGGGGGCATTTGGGTAGTACCTGGTGGTATTCAGCTTCTACACTCCTGGCTCTGTGCTTAAGGGGTCAATCCTGGCAGTGCTTGGAACACCATATGCAATCCCAGGGATTGAACCTGGGTCAGCTATATTATCCCTCCAGCCCCAGAACTATCTTCTTAAAGCATCACCAACACATTATATATAACTTTCTCCATCCATGTTCCAAGTTGTCTGTGACTTACCTTTATGATGCCCCCATCAGTGTCTTCCTCTGACTGTACTGCATTACCTGCTGCTGTCATATTTCTGATCAAAGTGCAAAACCTAGAACAGCAAATATAAATATTCTAAGTACAGTCACTATGATGAAATAAAATGCAAGTTTTTACAAGCTCATGGTAATTCATTCCTTGACTTTACCTTGTACTCTAAAGCAGTGTTCTCCAACCACCAGTCCACAGACTGGTGGTGCTGATCAGCAGGTACAGAAAGGGTATTAACCACTGGTCTAACAGGTAAGTTAGAATGGCCAGTCTGTGGAATGGTATACATGACAGGTGCCCAATCCACACGCATTAAAAGGTTGAACAACACTGATCTAAAAGTTACTCATTTAGTCTAAATGACAATGTGAATCCCACTATATATAATATTCTCATCAACTGATTAACCAATTGATGCTTGGAACATTTCCAGTGTCAGATAAATCACAAAGTACCGATATACACTCTTTGGAGAACTCTGGGAAACGCTTCACTGATAATCAGAACTAAATCGTTATTTTATGTGGGTTACATCCATATGCTGTTTAGAATTAATCATTCTTGTATATAACAGACTATTAGAAATGTACATATATTTATTATGTCCTTATGAGACTTGTTCCCTCAGAAACTATTTGTGAGTCAGGATATCCTTCACATGTGTCTCTTTGTTACAATTCAGGTCTGGTCCTGAAACTCAGCATCCGTAGGGTAATCATTTTGGTGCTCAGCATTGTGGGGCCATCCATTCTCAAGTGGTAAAAATTCTAGTTTTTAGGGAGAAATAGGTCTTGTATGTGGGGAGGGATGAGGAGATGAGCATGGGGTATTTGGACTACTTTTGACCCCCTTAAGGTGGTCACATAATTCTGCTGATCCAATTAAACTTAATATTAATTAGTCCTCAGAAATCTAGAACTCTACATCACATCAAATGCGAAAAGGAACTCAAAACAGATTATTTTGTGGTGATTTACCACAAATAAATAATATAAATAAATAAAATAAAACCAATCAGATTGGCCCCTTTGAACTCTGTACAGCAGGATCGGCCACAAAGAAAGAGACAGAGGCTGTAGCAGGTTGCATCCAGCCTAGACTTCCTTAAATAAGGAGATGGCAATTCTGCTTCACCACTCTGGTTCCCTGACTCTAGATTTCTGAGCACATAGCCAGGAGTAACCCAAAACCCGGATGTGGCTCAAAAACCAAAAAAGAAAAAAGAAAGAAATGAAACAAAAAATATTGTGTATTCTAAATGATGCAAAGAGGAACATCATCTATGTGGTATTCTTACTTAAAAGGGTTAACATCCCTATAATCGTGGTGAAACATTGAACAAATCATATGAAAAGACTACACAAAATAAACTACATTTTGGAAGAAACAAGTTAAGAAAGAAAAGAAATGATAATGAAAATGGTTCCAGATAAAAGAAAATAGATATGCCAACAAAATTCGTTGAATTTGATTGTGAACATTAGGGAAAAAAATCTTGGTGGATTTTTTTTTGCTCTTTTCTTTATTGGCTATAAAATACACTACTACTACTGAGATAATAATAATTCGAATAAGATTTATCAATTATAGCATATATCAAATTTTTGATTAGATAACTTCTGTTGAGTTTAGGAAATATACATTGAAGTGTTGAGAGGTAATGGAGCACTATGTCTATACTTAGTCTTAAACATTTCAGGAAAAATATTCATATGCATAATGAGAGAATGCTAAAGAAATGTGATAAGTGGTTAACATTGGGGAATTATAATTGAAATTCTGGAAAACATATTGGAATTCTTTGGGCTAGTTTCGAAGGTCTAGAAGAAACAAATATTTGTCCTCTACTTAGTCTTAAACATTTCAGGAAAAATATTCATATGCATAATGAGAGAATGCTAAAGAAATGTGATAAGTGGTTAACATTGGGGAATTATAATTGAAATTCTGGAAAACATATTGGAATTCTTTGGGCTAGTTTCGAAGGTCTAGAAGAAACAAATATTTGTCCTCTTCTCTGAAATGTTTATATAGGTCTAAATTATCTTCCCCTCACCAAAAACTTAAATTAGAAAAACATTTGTGAAACTACAGTTATTCATTATCATGTTTCAGATATATAATATTTCAATACCAATTCCCTCACCAGTATCTACTTCCCTCACCAACTATCCTCCATCCTCATTGGCTTCCATTTATCATTCTACTTCTATGAGAGGCACTTTTTAATTTGAATTTTTGCACATATTGTGGTTTACAGTACTATTGCTAATAAGGTTTCATACATGGCAATTTACCACCTTTTAGCATCACCTCCTCCTCCCTGTTGAACACTTTCCTTCATCAACCATAGATGTTGGCCCCTCTGTTCTATCTCCCTGCCCCAGCAAGTGATATGTTTTTCACTGAATGTCCATTTTCATGTTCTTTGTTTCCATTGTATTTGGGAATTCATTGTTCCATCAAGAGAAATATTATTCTCTGTTGGTTTCTTTCCCTCTGACTAATTTCGTTCAGCATGGTATTCTTCAGGTCCGTCAATGTAGTAGCAAGTTCCATAATTATAGAACTTAATATTCCATTGTGTATATATATAATTGTTTCTTTTTAAAAATAAAATTGTAATTGAATCACCATGAAATACACAGTTACAAAGGTGTTCATGATTTATTTTCAGTCATAGAATATCCCTTCACCAATGCACTTTTCCCACCACTAATGTCCCTGATATTTCCCTCCCACCCTACTCAGCCTGCCTCTATGGCAGACATTTTTATTCTTTCTCTCTATCCCCATTTTTTCTTTTAGACACTGTGGTTTGCAATATAATTAATAAAGTCATACCATGCATATATCACTTTCCTTCCTCTCAACACCCAGTTTCTTGTCCAGAGTGATCATTTCAATTATCAGTGTCAATTATCAGTGGCCCTTTCTTTGCACTCTCCTGCTATTTGTGGCAATCTTTTTATCATGGGCCATTGTTCTTGTTCCTCATCTATATTGTCTTTGGGTATCACTTGGGTTATTCCCAACTCTGAACTCAGAAATCATTCCTGGCAGGTTCAAAGGACCAAATGGGATGCCAGAGATTGAACCCACGTTGGCTGCATGCAAGGGAACCTGCTGTGCTACCACTCCAGCCCATGTTATCCCTTTTTAAATATCCCACAAATGAATTTGATGATTCTTTGTCTATCTCTCTCCTTATTACAATTGCTTCTTTATCCAGTCATCTATTCTTGGACATCTGGATTGTTTCTAGATTTTGGCTATTGTGGATAGTGCTGCAATCTTAATTTCTAACGAGGTAAAGGATATGGGTAGCTATTCTTTGAGCACACATATAAAAACATAAAATGTGTACATAAATGGTATATAATCTCACAAAGTGTCACCATTAGACTTTAGAGAAATTAAAATCAAAACCACTCACTAAATTCCATTTTTCACTTACTTACTAGGATCTATACAGCTAAAGGACAACCAATGAATAACAAGTATTTGTTTGCTTGCTTTTTTGTTCTTGTTTTTGAGTCACACCCGGCAGCGCTCAGGGGTTACTCCTGGCTCTACGCTCAGAAATAGGCCCTAGCAGGCTCAGGGAACCATATGGGATGCCGGGATTTGAACCACCGTCCTTTGGCATGCAAGGCAAATGCCTTACCTCCATGCTATCTCTCCGGCCCAAATAACAAGTATTTTGTAAGTGTGAAGCCTCATTCATTTCTAATGAGAATGTAGGGGCCCAGGAGATAGCATGGAGGTAAGGTGTTTGCCTTTCATGCAAATGGTCATCGGTTCGAATCCCGGTGCCCCATATGGTCCCCTGTGCCTGCCAGGAGCAATTTCTGAGCATGGAGTCAGGAGTAACCCCTGAGCACTGCCGGGTGTGACCCCCCCCCAAAAAAAAGACAAAAAAAAAAGAAAAAAAGAGAATGTAAAATAGGAAAATATTCTGGTAGTTCCTCAAAAGGTTAAATAGAGTTACCTTAATACTCAATAATTAGGCTTTTATATAAATAAAAGTATTTCTTTACTAAAAGATTACATGCAAATTTTCGTAGCATCATTATTCAAAATGCCCAAAAATTGGAAACAACTAAATAAAGCTCTCTAAATTATGAGCAAATAAATCAATATAGTCATAAAATGGAATATGTCAGATACACAAAGAAACTACTAAGTCTTACTACTTATAATAACACTGATTAACTGGAAACATTATATTTAATGGAAGAAACTGTTAAAACATCATAGAACCTCAATTAATAAAAACAGGAAACCCCACATATGGTATTATTATATTTATATGAAGTACCAAAGTAAGCAAACCTCTTGAGAAAGGAAATATATTAGTGGCTAAATATGGCCAGGTTTGGGGGATTTAAGTTGAGAACAAAAGGAAAGTAACTGCTAGTGGATACTGGATTTATTTGGGTTTGGGTAATGAAAATGTTCTAAAATTAGACTTATGTGATAGTGATAAATTGTAAATATAATAAAACATTAACATTACTTTAAAGGTACAAAGTGAATGGTATATGAATTTTATTTCAAAGGTATAAAATAATTTTATCAGTTAAATTTTCAGCAAAGACAGAACAGCAAATAAATACTTTCACAAGAAAAGGCTTTTAAATATGCTTCACTATAATTAGATTTTAAAATCCAAATTAGCTGTAACTCACCTACTACACTGTTCTTTGGTGGAAAAGTAGATTTGGAAGTCATCAACATTATCTTGGATGGAAAGAAAACAGCACCGTTCATCAAACTTGGATATGCTATAACATTTAAAAAACATAAAATGTTAGGGGGTGAAAGAAGAAAAAAAAACCCATAAAATGTTTATGTCTTATTATCGATTTTAAACTTTTGAGAAAAATATTCTATCTCATTTTACAAATTTAAAATACTGATGTCATTACCAATGTTACCTCTGTTCTCCCTAAGAAACTTAAATACGGGCCAGAATGGTAGCACCGCGGTAGGGCATTTTGCCTTGCACACGGCTGATCCAGGATGGACACCTGTTTGAGTCCCTGCATCCCATATGGTCCCCTGAGCAAGGAGAGATTTCTGAGGGCAGAGCCAGGAGTAACCCCTGAGCACTGCTGGGTGTGATCCCCCTCCCACAAGCACACACATAAAAGAAATTTACGTAGTAGGAGCACGTGCCTAACTTAGGTATAGATTTGTTCTCATCAACAGACTGTGGTCAAGAATTTATATTCAGTGCTCAGTAATGAACGTGGAAATGAAAGAAGTGTGATCACTGGTCCGAGAGGTCAGAATTTAAAAAAAATATGGGTAAGTTAATTGTGAAATAATTTCTTATGGTATCAAAGAAGTCTCAAGATTTGAAAAATATGGAAATCGAAAAGGCAGTCCAACTCCACTGCCCTATCCATGACATACCAGCTATGCAAGTGAGCACAGCCCAACCAGGAAGGGACACAATCGGAAGAGTGTGGCCACTCTGCTCCACAGCCACACATTTCTTCTAGTCAGTGAGTCCAACACAACATATAAAAAACACCTTAATGCAAAGGCCATAATGGGGAAACATTGCAGAGCCCCACCATGTTTAGAGAATGAAGATGATAGCTCTGAAGAACCAAAAAGTACTTTAGAGAGGAAATGTGGAGAATGTTCAAAGAATTCACAGAAACAATGCAACATACCGAACAAACCAAAAATAAGACTCAAGAAAATATTAAAGTAAAAATGAACAAAGTTCAAACAGCAATAACAGATTGATAAATTTGGTAGGTGAAATGAAAAGCTCACTGGAAGGCCTCATCAGCAGAGTAACAGCTACTGAAGACATAATCAGTGAGCTAGGAAGATGAGTTGCATAACAACTCTACAAACAGAAGAGATTGGAAAAGAGTCTTAAAATAAACTAACAGAATATAGTGGAAAATCCTCAAAACAGGCAAACAGACAATCAAAGAACTCTGGGATAAATTCATTAGAAACAACATAAGGATTATCAGAGTCCCAGTTACCTAGGAAGAAATACTTCATGAATGAAAATCATCAGCTGAGAAGTTCCCAGAACTTGCATGCATGTAACTGCATGCAATTACATCCTGGATGCCCAAAGAGTACCAGCTAAAAGTGACCCAAATAAAAGCACCCCAAGATACATCCTAGTCACAATGATGAATGCCACAGATAGGGATAGAATACTAAAAGCAGCAAGATCAAAAAGGGAAATCAACATACAAAGAAGCACCCTTGAGATTTATAGCAGATTTATTACAAGAAATCCTTCAGGCCTGAACACAGCAGTGGGATATAGTGAAAAATGCAATGAAATAAATGCTTTACCAAGAATACTTCATCCAGTCATACTTACATTCACGTTTAAAGGAAGGATACACAGTTCCATGGATAAATATCTTAGAAACTTCACAAACTCAAAACCAACACTTAAAGACTTTAAGACAAGGTAGACCCAACAAACACACCAAATTCCTACAAAAATATTACACTTAATCCCATGACAATTGTCTCTCTCAATGTCAATGGACTAAATTAATCAGTTAAGAGAAATAGTGGGAAGATGTATCAGAAAATTAAACCCAACAGTTTGCTGCATGCAAACTGTTAACATAATTAACTGCACACATGGTTAAATAGTCATTGCAAACAGACTCAGAGTCAAAGATTAGAGGACAATCGTTCAAGCAAACAATCCCCTTAAGAAGACTGAGGTGACTATACTAATAACAGATGACACAGAGGTTAGGCTTAAAAAGGTTTTAAGAGAAAGATATGAGCATTTCTAATAATCAAGGAATGCACACACCAGAGATAAATCACACTCCTAAATATATATGCACCTTATGAAGGGACAGCAAAATACTTAAAACAATAGCTGATAAACTCAAAGAAAGACATCAATATCAATACAATAATAGTGGAAACTTCAACACTACCCTGTCTCCTCTTGTTAAGTCAACCAGGCTAAAATTTAACAAGCATAACATGGAAATTATTATGCTGAGTAAAATGCATCAGAGGGAGAGGTATATACATAGAACAATCTCACTCATTTGTGAACTATAAGAAAAATAAAAGGCAGCAGTGACAATATCTAGAAACAAGTGATGAGGGACAGGAAGACCAGTCTATGGTTGGAAACTTGCAACAAAGAGTGATGAGTGAAGTTAGAGTAGACAAAGGTCTACTATAACAATGACAGTTGTAACTTATCACTCTGGACAAGAACTGGTTGCTGATAAGGGATAAAGTGACATGCATGGTATCCTCTAACAATAGTGCAAACCACAGTGTCAAAAATGAACGAGAGAGAGAACAAGAAAGACAGAGAGAAGCAAAATGCTTGCCCGAGTGTCAGGTTGGGGTGGCATATGGGAAGGGAATTAGGGACATTGGTGGCAGGAAAAGTGCACTAGGGAAGGGTGGTATATATTCTATGGCTTAAACTCAAGTATGAGCAATTTTATAACAATGGTGCTTAAATAAAAATATATTTAAAATACGATATGAAAAAATACCAGGACACAGCATTCATGTTCATATAAAGGAGATAAAACTAAATCTGGACTTTAAATATATATCTATATCAATAGATACTCATGATCTGGATATGAATCTACTGCTCTTCTCAAACAAGAAATATTCTTTCAGCATGGACATAAACAGTGACAGAAAAAAAAATCACCATACTCTATCTGCTGCCAATGATTCTAATTTTTCTAGATGGCACTGTGAAAATGTGAGATAGAATCTTTCTTAAAATTACGTCTTTAAACAAATGGGGTCATTCCATTTTGCCCTTTTAATAAAAATTGTATCTTCCTGGGAGCCACATCTTCTTTGACCAGTATTCATTATGTTAGGCGTTGCAGGAGAAATGCAGAATTGAAACAGTAATAGTACAGGGTGATTCAAAAAGAATACAAACTAGGGGCCGGCGTAGTGGCGCTAGAGGTAAGGTGTCTGTCTTGGCAGCGCTAGCCTAGGACGGACTGCGGTTCGATCCCCAGGCGTCCCATATGGTCCCCCAAGCCAGGAGCGACTTCTGAGCGCATAGCCAGGAATAATCCCTGAGCATCACCAGGTGTGGCCCCAAAACAAAACAAAGCAAAAAAAAAAGAGAATACAAACTAGGACCTACTCAGGATGTTTTGGAAACTTATCTGTAAAGAAACGATCACAAGTTCGTTGGACAGCAATAGGAATGTTCAACCTGTGCCTTTATGTTAGTGACCCTAGGGCCTGAATTCTTTGCACATTCATGTAATTGGGTGAAATGTCATAATACACAAGAACTAGGCCGCCAGAGAAATAAACCTGTTTCCATACTAAAAGCTTACATGCAATTTTTCATAGCAGCACTATTCATAATGGACAATAGTTGAAGCAAATAAAAGTCTTTCAAATTATGAGCAGGGTTCAATATCTCGTACTGCATGGTGTGCAAGAACCACCTACTTTTAACCTAGTGGTCCCCAACACTACAGGGGAGGCCAAGAAAACCTCAAAACTGATAGCAACAATAAAAATTTCATAGACTTAAAAATGAGAAAAAGTAAGTAGAAACACTAAAAAGGATAAGACTATAACTTGCAGTAAAACAGCAGTGGCATTTTCTCTTATAGTCTTACCTTATTGCTTTAATAGAAGATGACGTGAAATTCCATTCATAAATTTGTTTCTGCGGGTATTGAAAACAGAATTCAGTAGTTTAATTTTTCTCATGGCAGAAAATTGTTGCTTAATGTTATTGTCGATAATAACTGTTACTTTACTTTCAATATAGTGAAGTATTAAAATTTATAGATTAAAATTAAAAATAGCATAGTCAACACCAGAAATATTTTCCAAAGTATACTAAATTTTCATTTGTATCTTATCTAGTTTACAGGAAATGATCTCAACTTGAAATAGAGTTAAATTTAAGATAAAAACAGTATGTGCCCACAATGTATCAATAGGTATATAGTGAGTGAGTTGCCTTTTCATCTTCTATTAACTATTAGGAAAACTGTTTGGAAATAGTCCACCTAAGTTGAGAGAGCTGCAAAAATGTGTGAAGCAAAACTGTGATCAGTGCTAATCAGCGTTCCTCACGTTATTTATTTTTCCACCTAGACACAGAACTTGACCATATTTTTTAGGTCCCTTGTAGTTTTGAGAGTGGGATACAACAGACTTTAAAGCAGGGATCTCAAACTCGCGGCCCACGGGCCGTTTGTGGCCTTCCGTACAACATTTTGTGGCCCTGTGCTAGAGGAATTTTGCTGTGTTTTGTTTTGTTTTAGTTGTTTGGGTCACACCCCCCAATGTTCAAGGCTTACTACTGACTTTGCACTCAAGGATCACCCTAACTTTGCCTCCTGTGGTCCCCAGGTAAATTGAGTTTGAGAACCCTGCTTTAAAGACATTTTGATAGGATACTTAATGAGCTCAAAGAATGTTGTGGTTCAAGTAAACAAGGAAGTAGGGGAGTGGAATTGTGAAAATTTTAATCAGAAGTCGCAGAACTTATGAGTATAGAAGGGGAAATAAAAAACTTTGAGGGCCAGAGTGATTGCTCAGTGTGTAGGACATTTGCCTTGCAGACGGCTGACCTGGGTTCGATCCTGGCATTCCAGCATCTCATATGGTCCTCCGAGCCTGCCAGGAGTGATTTCTGAACACAGAGCTAGGAGTATCCCTGAGCACTGCTGGATGTGGCCAAAAACAAAGCAACCCCCCCCCAAAAAAAGAAAAAAATGAAAAAAAAGAGAGAAACTGTGGTGTGTGTATGTGTATACACATATACATTGCAATACTACCTCAGTTATAAGGAAAAAATTTATTATATAATTTTCTGCTATGTAGATGAAACTGAAGGGTATCATGCCTTGGTCATATCTTGGTCATAAGGATGTTAGATATAGAATATTTCTTTCTACGTGGACTATAAAAATCATGTGGAAATAATAACGATCAAGGGCAACAGATCTTGAGATCTGGTCTACAGACAGAGGTAGGGAAAGCAGAGTAGTGTAGGGTGTGTTGTTGGAACATTGTATACATGAACACTATAATTAACAGTACTATAAATCATGCTGCTTAAAATAAAAGTATAGTATGTTAAAAATAAATTGAAAAAGTTAAAACGTAAAGAAAAATCCATTAATCTTGGGCATGGAAATGGGAACTATAGGTTCGAGAGGTTTAAAAAAATATTCCTCTGCATCCAGTCTATGATATATCTTAAAAAATAAACTGATATTAATTCATATATTTACCTATCCCTGAATATGTACATATGCCATGGTATATAAAATCACATTTTCACATACATGTACATATCTACATACTTATGCACACATCTCATATATATTCATATATACAATATATAAATGCACACACAAAATGGAAAAACATATTTCATCTCTTCTTTTTTTCTTTTATGATTTTTGGGTCACACCCTGTGATGCTCAGGGGTTACTCCTGGCTATGCACTCAGAAATTGCTCCTGGCTTGGGGGACCATATGG
>PVKC010028587.1:0-15389 GCA_004027635.1 Crocidura indochinensis
ATATTTCTATCTATCATCTATATCTATCTACCTATCATCTCTTTTCTTTCTTAATTTTTATCCATTTAGACACTTTGTATTTCAGTACAGTGAACATTTACTACCATCAATATCCCCATTTTCCCTCCCAGATACCCTCCTCCAACTATCTCTGGGGCAGGTATTTTAATTCTTTTTCTCTTATTTTGACATTGTGGCTTTTACTATTGCTGATTAAGGGATACCACTTTATCCCCCTTTTGCACTCGGTTCTTGTCCAGAGTGATCAATCACCATGGGCTGTTCACTACCCTATCTGCATTCACCATGGCAAACTTCCTACCATAGACTTGTTCTCCTGATCCTCATCTCTAAAATCTATGACTATATTAACATAATATCTTATATTAATAATTTATTAAGATTACCCCTAGCTTCAACATCCTGGAAGTGTTCTATCTATGTTTTCCTCCATGTACCTAATGGTTTCAGATCTGATATCAAGGTTTTAATCTATTTTGATTTGACCTTCATGCAACATCAGCACACTTTTTTTAATGGAAACACTTCCACAGTAGTACACTCTTGCATATGAATACAGAAAAAAAATCCCATGGTGGAATTACTGCACAAGTGAAAACATTTATTTCTCAATGATGGAACAAGAGAGAATATTATAGTATGAAGACCCACTGTAATAACAGTTGCCACCGATTTCCAAACAAAATTCAAATCATCTAGTTCTGTCTTTTGTTCAAGCTGCTTATAAATTATAGTCTTGATGCTTCTCTGAAAATATCAGGACTTATGTCAGATCCAGCAAAGGTCTAAAAACTGGGAAGAGGAATTTTTGTCTCAAAGTCATTGCTTCCTTCATCTCCTCACATCCCTATCTGGAAGATACAGTTGAGATAAAAATTTTCACCTCTCTAGTAAAAGTAAATAAAATGCATTACATATAATACATCTCTGTTTGTATGCAGAACACAAACTTGAGAAAAACAGAAGGTTATGATAGTCTCTTCTGTGTATAAACATTTGTGAAAACCCTGTTGATGCAGTTTCTCTTTTTATGGTCAGGTACCTTACACACATGTAAGCTTTTAGCAAAGAAGACTGGCAGCAAGAGAAAATCAATGTCCCACACTTGTTTCCTCCAAATATTTCATTATGCCACTGGAAATTGATTGACCTAAATAAATATCAGTGGTAGGTCTGGAGAGATACTACAGCCAATAAGACTCTTGTCTTGAAGTTGCCCACTTGTGTTAGTCTTCCAGTGTCAGAATTGGTCCCCTAGCAACGCCTAGAGTCATACTTCAGTGCAGAAACAGACATGAACCCTGAGATCATTGTGTCTGATCCCAAACCAATAATAAATAAATAAACAATAAATTTAGTAAAGAATAAGTTACAAGTTACTTGTTCTTTGCAATGGACTATCTTTGAGTTTAACAAGAAGACACCCTCACCATGATTGTCATTGTTTAACGAAGTTACAAGTGTAAGTCCAGGATCAGAGCTGGCTTTTGAGGTAAAAAGATGAACACATTTCAGAGAATGTACTTCAACAAATTCAATACAAATGGGTGAGTGCAAAAGAAGCTCAAAATGGATGCTGAAAGTAGAGTAAAGTTCTGCATTGGAAAAGAAGAGAGCCTACTCAAGTGTATATTTTCCCTAGGAAGATGTTGTATTTACCTGGTTTTTCAAAGTGGAACAGGCTTTGTCTTTGTAAGAGGCACACTCTCCCTTTTCTTCTTCTCTTTTGGAGGGGTAACACCCAGTGGCTCTGAGAAATTATTTCTAAGTTTGAAATTAGGAATTTCTCCTGCTGGAGCTCAGGGTTCCATATGAGATGCCAAGAATTGAATCTGGATCAGCTGCATGCGAGCCATGTATCCTAACTATTGTAAACCTCTCTGACCCTCTGAATTTTATTCTTCATGTTTAAAGTCACCTCTTGCAACAGATATGAAGACATCCAGTAAATGAATAGATTTAGCTAGAGAAATGACAGTCTGAGGAGACACGGATGATATTGGGGGACCCTTGATTCATAATCTCTTGAATGCCAGCACAGTAAGGGAACACTGTATTGGTGGTGGTTCTATATATTACTCCTTTATCTAACAAAAGAAGACAATCCAGAGACTGAATTAGCTGCCACTTTTATATGCACCCTGTTATATTAGCATAGATAGCAACACTCATTTTAACATTTGCACTTCTTCCTGTGTTTACTGAAACTATGAATGTTGTATGTAGAGGGCAGAGCTCTCAGTCAACAAGGCTGTGAGTCTGCTGACCCCATCGTTTTCTTTCTTATTTCTGTCTTATTTTCTTAAACCTCAGTGACAACCCTGCCTCAGGCCTGATAACATGGGCCTGGTCGCTGGCATATTGTGTACAAACACTTTCTCTTATTTATTAGAACGGCTTTTTAAATTAGAGCTTGAATTTCATTCGCTGTGCAGAAGCTTTTGAATTTGATGAAATCCCATTTATTTAATTTGGTTTTTGATGTCTTTGCCACTGAGTGACATCTCATTGAAGATTATATTTTCCAGAAGAATTCTGTCAATGTTTTCATCAATGTATTTTATGACTTCTCTTATAAGCTTTAAATCTTTAATCCACTCTGAGTTTACTTTTAAAAAGGCTGTGAGGTACAGTTCTAATTTTCTTTCCATAAAGCAATCCAGTTTTTCCAACTGCATTTGTTAGAGAGATTTGCTTTGCTCGCTTTTGATACTTAGCTCCTTTGTCAATTTGTAGGCCATAAATCAGGGGCATCACTCAGGTTTCACAATTATTTCATCGTGGTCTGTTTGTAGGTCTATCATTTTTCCAGTACTATATTTTGACTATTTTAGCTTTGTAGTGTAGTTCGAAGATGGGGAATACAATGTCTCCCTTTACCTCAGGATTGCTTTTTTTTTTAATTTGGGGAGATTTATGTTATGGTATTACAGAAAAAGACTCGGAGTCCTAGACAAAATTTAAGAATTTCAAAGATGGTGGGCCACAATAGAAGGTGGTGCTGAGGTAAATGGGAATGTGGCCCATGATGTAGAAGAGGCGGGAGCAGCAGGCCTCCAGAAGAGCGAGGCTATTCTGCCTCCCTTTGAGCACCAGCACAACACATAAGAAACATCATCACATTGCAAAGGTCACAATTGGGAAACGGTGTAGCTCCCACCATGCTTGGTGAATGAAGATGGCAGTTCTTAACACCCAATTAGTACCAGCCACCTATGTAGCTCCTCTGGTCAGGAATTTAGAGAGAAAATGTTGAGGACATTCGAAGAAATCAAAGAAACCAGAAAACATACACTCAACAAGATGATATGAGATTATGAGCAAGAATTTTTCAAACAGAAACGATAGAACCAAAAATCTTTGTAGGAGAAATTAAAAACTCACTGGAAGGCCTCAATAAGAGTACAACTGTAAGGAACAGAATCAGTGAACTGGAAGATGAGTTGCATAACACCTCCATACAAGAGAAGATGTTGGAAAAAAGAGCCTTAAAAACCAGAAAATAAAAAAATGTCTTCAAGATAAGTGATGACAATAGAATTCTGGGATAAATTAATAGAAATATTATAATAATAATCGGGGTTCTTAGGAAGAAAATTACCATGAGGAATCAACAGTAGACATTATTGCTTGATGTTCCCAAAGCTGAAGAGAGTATACACCCACATCCTGGATGCCTAGAGTAGAGGAGCTAAAAGAGACACAAATCAAATCACTTCAAGGTAATCCTAGTCACAATGAAGAAAATCATTGATAGAGATAAAGTAGTGAAAGCAGAAGATCAAAAAGGAAATTTATATGCAAAGACACAAACTTAAGGTATACAGTGAATTTATCACAAGCAACACTCAAGGACTAAATGCAGTGGTTGGATATAATTAAAAAAAAAAAACTGAACACCTTGTCAGACTATAGTTCACACAGCCAAACTTTCATTCAGGTCTGAAGGAAGGATGCACAGCTTCACAAATAAACAAGAGCTCAGCAAATTTGCAGACTCAAAACCAATCATAAAAAGATGAGGGGTCTACTTCAAGACATGGAAGACCCACAAACACACCAAAGATCTACAAAAAGATGATGCAAAGTATCACGGTAATAATATCCCTCGACATCGATGAACTAAATGTACAAGTTAAGAGATACAGAGTGGCAAATGGATCAGAAAATTCAGTCCAATTTTTTCTTCCTGCAAGAAACATGTCTAAATATTGAGAGAAAACACAGATTCAAAGTCAAAGGTTGGAGAACAACCCATCAAGCAAACAAGTCCCTTAAAAAGACTGAGGCAGGGGCCTGAGAGATAGCATGGATGTAAGTCTTTGCCTATCATGCTGAAGGACGGTGGTTCGATTCCAGGTATCCCATATGGTCCCCTGTGCCTGCCAGGGACAATTTCTGAGCATAGAGCCAGGAGGAACCCCTGAGTGCTGCTGGGTGTGACCCAAAAACCAAAAAAAAAGACTGAGGCAGCCATGTTAATATACAATAAAATAGGTATCAGGATTAAATAGGTTATGAGACAGATATGGTCTTTTTTAATAATTAAGAGATGTATACATTAAGAAGAAATCACACTCTCAAACATATATGCACCCAATGAGGCTCCATCAAAATATTTAAAACAATTGCTAATAGACTTGAAAAAAGACATAAATAAAACTATAATAGTTGATGACTTAAACACGGCCATGTTACCTCTTGATAGTTCAACCAGGCTAAAAGGCCATACTGGTTTGAAGAAAGAAATGGAAGGGCAGTTTTATATATATATATATACATATATATATACACATATATATGTATGTATTGATGTAAATTATTTAGTTTTATATTCTCTCCTAAACTGGAAGACGATAGAGAAATATTATAAAGGCCTCCATACATAACATATATGTATATATACATACTAAATATACACACTATAAAATGACTTTTGAAAATGGAGGCAGACCATTTGATCACATTAAAGATTAAAGACACCTTCAAGGATTACATATCACTATCCAAGCAAGTGGAGGCAATGATAAACAAATTGGACTACATTAAACTAAAAAGATAAATATAAATACTTCTCCAATGCACATTCTCCAAGATAGACTACATGCTGGGCCATAAGACAGACCTCCATGAAATAGAGGATAAATTTGTAGCAATTATCTTCTTGGACCATAATATACTGTAAATAGTAGTAATTTAAACACAGAAACAAAGAAATAACTGTAAAACCTGGACATTAAATAGCTCACTACTGAACAACCAAAGATTTCTGGAAACAAATGAGAATGAAGACATGAACTATCAGAATTTGTGGAATGCAGGAAAACAAATACTCATAGGAAAATTTATAGCTTTTTAAGCATTTTTATCAGGAGGAATGAAGGAACAAAATAATTTAATGGAACAACTTAAGAAATTCCAAAATGACAAACAAAATATGACAAAAGCAGGCAGGGGAAGGAAATAATAAACATTGGAACAGAAATTAATGATCTGGTTACCCAAACACAATCCAAAAGATCACTGAAAGTAAGAGTTGATTATTTAAAAAATAAGATTGGTAAACAAAGGGGCTGGAGCGATATCACAAAGGTAGAGCATTTGCCTTGCATAGAGCCAGCACAGACCTTGGTTCAATCCTCAGCATCTCATATTGTCCCCCTAGCTAGGAGTGATTTCTGAGCACATAGCCAGGAGTAACCCCTGAGCATTACCTGGTGTGGCCCCAAAAAGCAAAAAAAAGAAAAAAATGATAAATGGTTAGCAGTACTAAAAAAGATAAAGAAAAGTTACTAAATTGAATCAGAAATGAAAAGTGGGATGTCACTACAGATATTACAGAAATTCATAATTCATAATTCATAATTCAAATTCAGAGATTACTTTGAGAATCTTTATGCCATAAAAGAAGAGAACCTGGAAGAAATAGATAATTTCTTGGATTCCTACAATTTCTCAAATTTGAACCAAGATTATCTGAAGACCTATCACTACTGATTAAATTGAAATTATAATAAAAGGCTTCCCCAAAATGAAAACCTGTGCCAAGATGGATTTACTATTGAATTCTTTCAAATCTTTAAAGAGGACCTACAGCCAATCCTTTTCAGACTCCTCCAGAATTAAAGAAACAGAAGCACTCCAAATAGTTTCTATAAAGCTAACATCACTCTGATACCTGAAGCAGAAAGAACACCACCAAAAAAGAAAATTACAGGCCAACATCCTTGATGAACACAGATGCAAATACCCCCAACAAAGGACTAGCAAATAGAATCCAGCAAATCATCAAGAAATGTATATACTGTGAGTAAGTAGAATTCATCCTAGGAATGCAAGGATTGTTTATCATATGTAATTGAGTCAATAATATACAGCACATCAAAAAATAAAAATAAAAATTTTATAATCATAGCAATAGATATAGAGAAAGCATTTAACAAGATCCAGCACTCATTCTTTATATTCTCAACAAGATGAAAACAGAAGGAACTTTCCTCAATATGGTCAAGGCCATTTATCATAAGGCCCATTGCAGCTATTATAGTCAATGGAGGAAAATATAAATGACTTTCTTCTAAGAACTGACACAAGACCATTGAATCCACTTTCCACTTCTGTTCGGTGTAGTACAGGAAGTATTTGCCATAGCAATGAGGGAAAAATATGTATCAAGAACATCCAGATAGGAAAGGAAGTCAAGCTCTAAAGGGGATGCCTAGATCACCATTAACCCCAGAGCCTAAGGAGAAGAGAAGGAAAGAATGAAATTTATTTGAGAAGGAAGAAAGGGAAATAAAAAAGAGTTGAGGTTGGCACTTCAATTATACTAGTGATGTTGGGAAATGGAATAGACTCAAAGCACATACCCAACAAAATTGGCTGTGGTATTGGTATTAAATATGATATGTTTAAAACTTAATAATTTTGTAAATCACTGTTCTTTTTTAAATTTAATTTTACATTATTGAAAGTATTGCAATTTGCAAAGTCCTTCATAATTGAGATTCAAACATACAATGAATTATGGCAAATCCCACCAGCAGTGTTGATCTCCCTCCACCAATATTCCCAGAGTGCATCCCATACCACCACCCGTGGACCCCTGACTGCCAGTACAACAAGCCCATTTTAAGTTTAGATTGTTAAAGCCTGGGGCTGTTGATTCCATTGTTGACTTTAGCTTGGCTGTTTAGTTCTGTCCCTTTTTTAACACAACTAATACATCTGAGACTACTTGGCCCGTCACTCATCCATTCAAATTTTTGTTTCTCCTCCTTCACTCACTTTCTTTCCATTTCCTCTCTATACTCTGGGGCCCAGGGTGTTTGAGACAACGTCTATTCAAACCATTGCATTTCTTCATGCAGCTATTCTAATTACCACATATAAGTGATATCAGTCTGTATGCATCTCTCTTCTGGCCTACTTCATTTATCATAATATTTTCCAGTTCCACCCATGTTGCAGCAAATTGCATGATCGCATCATTCCTTTTAGCTTCGCAGTATTACATTGTATATATGTACCACCTCTTCATGATCCACTCATCTGTCCTTGGGTATCTATGTTGATTCTACGTCTTAGCGATTGTACTGAGTGCTGCAATGAATAGTGGGGTGCATGATTTTTTTTTTCTGTCCTGGGCAAAGACCCAAAAGTGGAATTGCTGGGTCTTTGTTTTTTTTATAGGCAAGGCAGCATTTCCACCAATAGTGGATGGGAGTTCCTTTTTCACCATATCCCTGCCAACAGATCATTCTCAATATTTTATACGTGCTATCCTCACTGGTCTAAGATTTGTCTTAATTTGTATTTACCTAATGAGAAATGATGATGAGCATTTTTTCATTTGTCTGTTGGCCATCTATTAGTTTTCCTCAGAGAAGTCTCTGTTCATTTCCTCTCTTCATTTTTATTTTTTTAGGTTTTGTGGAGTTGACATTTGTAAATACTTTGTATATCCTAGATATGAAACCTTTACCTGATGTATTGAGTTCAAATTTTTCTCCTATCATCTGCCTTTTGGTATTATCCTGTGTTTTTTTTTTTTGCCATACATAAATAATGGTTCTTTTTTGTTTGTTTGTTTTTTTTTTGGGCCCAGCAACCCTCAAGGGTTACTCCTGGCTCTCCGCTCAGAAATTGCTCCTGGCATGCTCAGGGGAACATATGGGATGCTGGGATTCGAACCACTATCCTTCCGCATGCAAGGCAAATGCCTTACCTCCATGCTATCACTCCGGCCCAAATCATGGTTCTTTAATTAAATAAATATTAGAGAGGAAATTAATGATCTAGAACAGTGGTCCTCAAAGTATGGTCCGCGGGCCACATATTGTATTTGTTTCCATTTTGTTTCTTCACATCAAAATAAGATATATGCAGTGTGCATAGGAATTTGTTCGTAATTTTTGTTTTTACTATAGTCTGGCCCTCCAATGATCTGAGGGACAGTGAACTGGGCCCCTGTTTAAAAAGTTTGAGGACCACTGATCTAGATATAAAAAAGTAAAGGATTTCAATGAATCAAGGATATGGTTCTTTCAAAGATTATGCAAGATCAACGAACCTTTAAATAGACTAAGAAGGACAAACCTATATTAGCATACATGACAGTGTAGAAAACACAACAGATATCTAATAGGAATAAAAAATCAAAAGAACAAAATCACAGGTACAAATGGATTTGCTAGTGAGTTTTATGATCTCTTTTAAGAAGACTAAGTGTCCATATTCTTCAAGATTTTACAAAATATAGAAAAACAGGAAACCTCCCAAACATCTTCAAAGAAGCTAATGTCACATGGTACATTAAACAAACTATTAAAAATCATTCACCTTTATAATTGAAGCACATCAATGCAAAAATCCTTGACAAAATCCTAGTAAATCAAATAAAATGATACATCAAAAGTTTTATATGTCATGATTTTTGAGCACTGGCAGGAGTGATTCTTGAGTGCAAAGCCAGGAAATAACCCCTAAGCACCACGGGGTAGACCCAAACACCAAGAAAATGAGGAATGGAAAACATATACCTCAAATTAATAAAGGTCTTCTAGCAGAGACCCAAGTTAATGGCCTATTTAATTATGAAAAGCTGAACTCCTTTCCCTTCAGAGCTGCACATGACAGGGATGTACATGGTCACCACTCCCACTCAACATAATTTGGGAAGTTCTTTTTTTGTTTGTTTGTTTTTTGGGCCACACCCGGCAGTGCTCAGGGGTTACTCCTGGCTCCATGCTCAGAAATAGCTCCTGCCAGGCACGGGGGACCATATGGGACACCGGGATTCGAACCAACCACCTTTGGTCCTGGATGGGCTGCTTGCAAGGCAAACACCGCTGTGCTATCTCTCTGGGCCCAATTTGGGAATTCTTGCTACAGCCCTTGAACTAGTAAAATTTATCAAATGGATACAAAATTTAAACAAAGATCAAATTATCAGTACTATCAGATGACAGGATACTATATGTGGAAAACTGCAAAGACTCTACAAAAGCTCCTATGCAATAAGCACATTTTAGTAAGGTAGCAGGATAAAAATAAATTACAAAAATCAATTGCATTATTATGCACAAAAATGAGCCAGAAGAAACCATTAAAAGATTATCCCCTGAAAGTGTTTTAAACCTTGATCACTCACGGATCTCAAAGGAAGTATTTACTAATTCTGTGATGGGTCTGAGAACTGCAATATGCATAGTTTGATATGAGTCATCTTCTCATGATGCTTCAACAATGACACTGTTGTGGTTAAATGAACTCCACAGGTGAGAGGTCAGATGCTGGATTATGTGGCTACACTCAGTTACATGATATGATTCTTTGCAAATGTGTAATTAATTCCATTTATATTACCCACAAAAGATAAACATAAACATGAATTATCACCCTAAAAAAGATTATCCCCTTCCAACAAGTGACAAAGAGCATAAAATATTTAGGAATCTTATAATGACTGCTAAGTAATAAAAGTAGACACCAGGAAATGGAAATATAATCCAATTTTATGGACTTCTGAAAGAATTAACACTGAAAAAATTACGTTCCTACCCTAAGTACTATACAGATTAAAAGCAATGTCTATTATAATTCCAGTGTATTTTTTTCAAAAGCATTGAAAAAAGTCTACTAAAATTTGTTTGAAGCTCTAATGGAATGGCTTGAGCCATGGACAACTGTCTTGTCCCCAGACCACCATTTTTCTAGTTGTCCTCCTTCAAATAAACTGCATAAATGACTCTATGATTGTGATGAGCACTATACTCTGTAATCAGGGGTGTTCTCCACAAACCCCATTTATACCATCACATTTCTTCATGTAGTTCTTATAAGTACCACATGTAAGTGAAATCCTCCTGTATTTAGCCTTCTTCTGGCATACTTTATTGTTTTAAATGAGTGTGTGGGTTTGTGTGATAGAGAGAGATATAGAGGAGAGAGAGAAAGAGAGAAGAGAGAAAGATGTTTTAAGAGATAATACTTTACTACTTCATTTAATATAATATCTTCCAGTATTATCCATGTTGCAGCAAACTGCATTAGACTAATCCTTATAGCTATGTAGAGACATATATATATATATATATATATATATACACATCACATTTTCTTGTTGCATTTATCTGTTGTTGGACATCTCAATTGATTTCACTATTAGCTAATGTATTAAATGCTGCAGAGAATAGTGATTTGTATACATATTTTTGGATGAAAATCTGTTTAGTGGCTACCCCGAAGTGGAATTGCTGGCTTATATAGCAGCTAGACTCTGAATCTACTGTGAACTCTCCATATAATTTTCCATAAGGTTTGGACCAGAAAACATTTCCACCAGCAGTGAATGAGTTTCTTTTTTAACATATTCCTGCAAACACATTTTTTCCTAGTATTTTTGATATATGCCATACTCTCGTATAAGTTGGTATCTTCTTGTTGTATTGATTTAGATTTCCCTAATGATAGCTGATGATGAAATGTGCTACACCTTTGAAATACTTTGAAAAACTTTGACTGGGACTGCATGGTTTGAGACTGGAACCCTATGCAGTCACTGCTAATAAAACTTGAAAATATTTTAATTAATTTCATTAAATACTGTAGTTACAACATTATTCCTGATTGAGAGTCAAAAATAAAACATCCCACCTTTTACCATTGCATATTTCCTGCAAGCAATACTCCCATTTTCCAATGTACTCATCTCCCTCCTCCAAGATGGTTGGAATCTTTGCCTTTCTCCAACTCAATTGTGTGGATCAGCCCGCCCATTATGTTGCCTTCAGAGCTATTTTGCTACCTTTCTGTGTTCACATATAAAAGAAACATTCTGATTCTATAGTTTTTATTCTTACTGACTTCACTTAGTATGAAGTCCTCTGCTTTCATCCATGTTGCTGAAAAAACAAATCATTTTGTTCTTTCTTAAAGCTTCATAGTATTCAATTGTGCAAATATACTACAACTTCTTGATATATTAATCTGTAGCTGTACATTTGGGTTACTTTCAGATCTTAGTTATTGTTTTAGGGAGAAAAAGTTGCACACAATATTTCTAATAAAGGACCTATAAAGATTACATTAAATTTACCAACAAAAATATAATTAATGTATACATAAAATGGGGTAGGTCACTTACCCAATGCAGAGAAATGTATGGTAAACATGCATATGAAAAAGTGCTAATTGTCAAAAGTAATGCATATAAAAATAATAATAGATACATCTCATGGCTATGAGAATTGAACATAATGAAATCTGGAAATTAGTATTGTTTACCAGGGTTGTGGTGAAAAAAGAACCCATATCTACAATTGGTTTTAATGTCTGAAACAAACTCTCTGGGAAACAATCTATATATTTCTCACAAAATAAAAAATAGAATGAGCATATAAATAACTTCTTGGCACCTATCCCTCGAATACAAAATCATTCATTAAAATATTAAATCCGATAAAAAGCATGGCTGTTGGACAGACATGACCAACAACCAGTGGCAGGAGACTTTTAGAATCAAAAAAGCCATTTGAACTCAAGGTAGTGCTTTGAGAGAAAAGTGAGCCACTCTCCCTCTGCTTCACTCCATGGCTCTATGCGTTTTTTTAAGAAGCTCTACTATAACACATTAAAACACAACGATACTGCAAAGGTCACAGTGAAAAAGCAACAGAGACATTCCCACTTTTAGGGAGTGAAAATGCTAGTTCTGAAGAACCAAATAGTAAAATCCAACTATATACCCATTCTATAAAGCATTTAGAAAGGAAGCATTGTGCATGCTCTAAGAACTCAAAGAAACCGTGGAATGAATATCAATAAGACACAAGAGATAAGGACATAGAAATGAGAAAACTTGAAACAGAAATTAAAGAACTGAAAAGCTTGGTATGCGAAAAGAAAAAATCCTCATCAATAAAGACCTGATGAGTACAGGATCAGTGAGATCAGAGATGAATTGCATAAGACCTCCATACATTGGTAATGCATATCATATTGGAATTATTTTCATGAGAAACTGTTGTCAATGGTTTTATAAGCCCATATAAAATCTTTCAAAACTTCTGGTTTTAATTGGGTAATCATGAATTACAAAGTTATTCAATATTAGGTTTCAGACAAATAATGTTCTAACATCAATTCCTTCACCACTATCCACTTTTCTTAACCAAATGTGATCAGTTTCCTTCCTGTCCCCAGACTGCCTCTTCTTTCTTAGTTTGTGTTGCCATATATTTGAGTAGTGTATTAACTATTTTAAAGATCAGTTTTTAATTTTGTTAATCCTGCCTGTATCTTCTCCGTATGATGTTTTATTAATATTTGCTGTAAGTTTTATTGGTTATTTCCTTATAATCTATAGGATGAAGCAGTTATATCAGCTTAACAAGAATCATTTTCATATATTTTAGGAAATATATCATCAGGTTAATAAAAGCAGCAACTGGGGCCCGGGAGATAGCATGGAGGTAAGGCGTTTGCCTTTCATGCAAAAGGTCATCAGTTCGAATCCCGGTGCCCCATATGGTCCCCTGTGCCTGCCAGGAGCAATTTCTGAGCATTGAGCCAGGAGTAACCCCTGAGCACTGCTGGGTGAGACCCCCCCCCAAAAAAAATAAAAGCAGCAATTAGTAAGTTTGAATTATATAACACAATTAAGCAAATTATAAGTTTGTACATTGAAATCTGTCATTTCTAATTTAATTATGCATCACGTGGATGGAAGAAATGCTACATAATAGCATGGAACTGGGTATTTTTGCTAATTGTATGTTATAGGCAGATTCAAACGGGAAGTTTTTATGTCTTATAAATCAGAATTTGAACTTTTACTTTGGTTATTACCATTTGGGTAAAGCAAGTGCTATACCCTCTATAACATATTTCTACCCCTTTCTTGAGTTGAGATTTTGATTATCAATTTTTGTGTCTCTTTTTTGTCATAAGTGCATTTATGCTTCGGAATGTATACATAACTACAACTAATTCACTTTACTGAGTGTTATTTGGTCAAATTATTCCTGAAAATGAGAAAAGTAACAAGGAAAATGGCATTTATTTGCAGCATGCTGATAGTCTTACTATACATATTATTTAAACTATTTTAGGAGCTGACCAGAAAATTCTATCAATATTGAAATATAGATATTAGTATAAAGTTTTGATAAAGTTCTGTGAGATTTACCTTATACCATATATTTATAATATAATACTTATATTTTCAAAGAAAATGACTTTTTCAGGGGAATATTTTAATTATTGGCTTTATTTTATTATGGTTGAAAAATGAAGCATGATATTTATAATTTTGCATTTGTTTCAAAGTTTTGTGGTTTAGAACATGCTTAGTTTTTCCATTTCTGCTAAAAAGGAATGGTTAGTATGCATTTGGTGGATGCAGCATTTAAAAAGTTTAGAGTTTTGCTAATATCTAAGATATACAAGACACTGACAGAACTTAACAAGAAAAAATAGCTAACCCCATAAAAATGGGGAAAAGAAATGAACAGACATTTCTTCAAAGAAGAAATATATATGGCCAAAAGGCACATGAAAAAATGCTCTACATCACGAATCATCAGGGAGATGCAAATCAAAGAAACTAGATGTCATCTCACACCACAGAGACTGGCGTACATCACAAAGAACAAGAACAATGACTGCTAGAGTGAATGTGTGGAGAAAAGGACTCCATTTACTGCTGGTGGGAAGATCATCTAGTCCACCGTTTTTAGAAAACAATAAATCCAGCAATACCACTCCTAGCAATATACCCTAGGATCACAAAAACACAATACAATAATGCCCTCTGCACTCCTATGTCCATAGTAGCGTTATTTACAATGGCCAGAATCTGGAAACAACCAAGATGCCCAACAACAGATGACTGGCTAAAGAAACTGTGGTATAGCTACGCAATGAAATATTATGCAGCTATTAGAAAAAATGAAGTCACAAAATTTGCTTACATATGGATTGATTTTGGAGACTATCATAATGAGTGAAATAAGTCAGAGGGAGAGAAATAAGCACAAAAACAGTCTCACTCATATGTGTCATTTAAGAAAAATAAAAGACATTATAATAACAACACCCAGAGACAATAGAGATGAGGGTTGGAAGGACCAGCCCTTGATATGAAAATTAATATAAAGAGTGGTAAGTGCAGTTAGAGAAATAACTACACTAACAGCTATATGACAAAGATATAGAAATACAATGCTTGTCTTGAAGACAGGAAAGGGGTGTGCGGAAGTAGGAAATGGGAGACAATGATGGCGGAAAAGTCACCGGTGAAGGGGAGTGTGCATTTTTGGCTGAAACCCAATTACAATAAAGTTTGTAACCATGGTGCTTAAATACATAAATTATTAAAATAAAAAATAGAGTTTTGATGTTTGCACCCAACCAGCTCCAGACTCACTCTTTTCTCTAAAGAGTTGGAAACCAAGCTGAGAAAATTCATGTGTACACAACCATGAAGCAGAAAGCTGGTGATCCAGGAGAGAGTGGACCAAGCCCTGCCCTGCCTAAAACACACTTGCTGTATCTATCACCCAGAATCATCACTTTGCCTATGGCCCTGCCTCACCATTTCTCTATGATTCTGACTAAACTTCAGATATTTAGGCTGATAGCATCAGGACTTTTTGGGAACAAGTGCTGACACCTTCTTTCTTATCCCCCTTCTTCTGGTGGGGCCTGGAATCTGAGAATATACCCAAAAAGCCCTCAGCATCAGTAAGAATGCTTTGAATTTCTGGACAGATTAACAACAAAAACTGACCTTTCTTTCTTTCTTTCTTCTTTCTTTCTTTCTTTCTTTCTTTCTTTCTTTCTTTCTTTCTTTCTTTCTTTCTTTC